>PVLC010036615.1:0-15702 GCA_004027655.1 Graphiurus murinus
GCGGTACTGGGGATTGAACTCAGGGGCATTCTACCTCCGAGCTATACCCCCAGCCCTATTTTTTATTGTTTATTTTGAAACCGAGTCTCACTAAGTTGCGGAGTGGCTCACTAGGTAGCTGAGGCTGGCCGCGAACCCGGATCCTCCGGTCTCAGCCTCCCGAATGCTGGGATTACAAGCATGCGCCACCATGCCCGGCGACATAGACTTTATTTCTACTCATATATTTTACATAAATTCTTGAATTAACTATGAACTGAAGTTGCATTTTCATCCTAATCATTTTAGACTCACAAAGATTTTATAATTAGGTATACGTATTCCTAAAGTTACGAACTAGAGTAGAATTCATATACAGTATTGACATTGTTCATCTCAGCTTCCAGAGCTACATAAAATTAGAATTTACTTTGAGAATTAAAATGCAATAGAAAGAGATGCAGCAAGCAAGTAACATGCTAACTTAAGAGTCATATCAATGTATTATTTCATGATATTGAGAATATTGAAAATATGTTGAGTCAGGCTTACATAGTCCACCAATAAAAAATATATATGTGGGACAAAAAAGTAGTGACACAATGATAATTATTCTCCTTAATTATCTCCATAACACGATTTTCATATTTCTATAATTTACCATCTTATATTAAAAACACATTGAGAACATTAGAAATGTCTTATATGGAGCCGGGCGTGGTGGCGCACGCTTGTAATCCCAGCATTCGGGAGGCTGAGACCGGAGGATCCGGGTTCGCGGCCAGCCTCTGCTACCTAGTGAGGCACTCCGCAACTTAGTGAGACTCGGTTTCAAAATAAAGAATAAAAAATAGGGCTGGGGGTATAGCTCGGAGGTAGAATGCCCCTGAGTTCAATCCCCAGTACCGCCACAAAAAAAAAAAAAAAAAAAGAAATGTCTTATATGTTTGTATATCAACCATGTATATTATAATATTTTTCAAAATAAAATAAGACTCATATTCTCATATAAGGAATTATTAAATAATTTTTGCTGCATTGCAATTCTGTAACATAGTGAGATTCAAAGTGACAAGTTTATCCAGAAAGACACATTTCTTGGTGTGCTTCCCTCTGGATCCCATCCACTCCACCCTCTTCCTTCCCATACATGTCACTGAGATTGAGAGTGATACTTTCAGCTATAAATATAACATTATTTGATCTGTTTTCTTGCTGCATTTTTAAAAATTTTAAAGGATGCAACTGACCAACTTCAACCTATAGCAAAAATAGCAATACATCTGAGCTTCTTATTACCTATCACAATTAATGTCATTATAAAATTTTGCATTAGATTGTATCTACTTATCTAATCAATCTATATCACTCTAAGTATTAAGTACATACCTGCTAAAACCATGTTAGTCCTACAAAGAGTTTATTCTTATTTAACATTGAGAAGCAATTTTCAATTTTGACAAAGATTTTTTTCTCCCTGTTTGTTTTATTCCTTAAGTGGAAAAAGTATAAATCTAGTCTTCTTTCATGTTCAAGGACAGAAAATTGTCATCAACCTCTAAAATATTTATTTAATCTAATAAATACTGCTATATCTATTCCTTGGCTTATACAATGTTTTCCTTGATTTTTTTCTACTTTTTTCTAGACATAGATTTATTGTATTACCTAACCTAATAAGTACATCTTATTTGACTTTGTATTACATCCTCAGTTTATGGGAACAACATAGAATTTCCCAAAGTTTCTGACATTAAACTTGTAATGACATATTTTTATAAGTATTTCATTAGTTAAAATTTGATCATATGGCTGTGCCTAACTCAGAGATGAAGTTTCTATCTGTGATCCAAAGTAGAGGGAAATATAAAATTCTGCTAATGGTTACCCCAATCTGTGCCTATGTAAATAAGTCAGAAAATAAGAAACACTGAAAAATAATTAAATCCACAGGTTGAGAAAAATAGGCAGAATAAATCACAATAAAGTTAGGTTATCAGAGCTGAAATACATACAATAAGATTAAGAAGAACTGCAGTTATCAACAGTGTCTATAACCTAAAAAAATTTAAATCATGTAAGTATAAATTTAAAATACTGACAAGACAGCTAAAAATAAAGTGAAACAAGAAAAAATAGCATTAACGTTAAAAATATTTTAACATCTCATATTAAATTTTCAGTTTCTGGAATATACTTATCACATACTTATTCAAAGTAAGAAGAGTCCTAAATTTGTCAAAATTTATGATAAGAGTAAATTTACTAGCAAAATTAACCTGTAAATTTCATATTATTTTATAAGTGAATTTTGGTGAATTCTCAATATATAGAAATAATTTAGACTGGAACTAAAATGTGTTTTATTCAGAAAGCTGCAAATTAATATTTTAGAGAAATACAAAAGTAATTTATGATTATAGATGCAAGTATTTCAAAATAAATAAAATTATTTAGGTAGTTGAAAATCATTAATCTTATAGCTGAAGCAGTTCAAAATTTGGCACATCTATCCATTTTCTTTTTCTTTTCTAAGGACACTTTCCCTAGAATCAATTTTTTTCCTATTATTCTCAGTATTTTATGTGCTTTCAATGAGAGCTATTTGGATTATTTTAGTATTGAATGCCCATATTGCTGACATTGCCATTGTTCCTAACAACGACATACTAAGGTTACTATTCCATTTCTTAAAATACAGACTGCATGCATGTAGCCTCGTTAAAGTCTCATTATTCATGAATCATGATTGTTTTGTATTCTATATTTTACATTAAATCAATATCTATAAATAGATTTATAAGAGATTTATCTTTGGCACCTCAGTTCAGGTTCAAGGAAGATAGAACTGAATTTCATCATTTGTCAAAAAAATTCCACTCACAGAAAATATTAAAGAAGTCAATTCCTTACCCTAGTTATCTAGATCTGTTACTAGTGAATTCCTACCAAAATGTAGAACATTAACTATGGGACTCATTACTGCTGAATGACTAATTTCTTGTCATCAGACTGAGGGCTAAAAGCCAAATGACCAATAATTTGTTATTTAACAACACTTAATCATTTGGTAAACTCTGGAGCTTCTTTAAATACATACTTTAATCTAGTTTCTTAAAACTGGAAATTATTAACCAGAATCTATCTATATCTCTAACTGAATCAGACTTATGCTATATCCCAACAGGCAACAAATTGTGTTTTCTAAGACTAAAGAGAAGAATAAGGAAAGTAATAGTAGATATTGCAGCACTCATGAAATAGCAGTGGGAGAAGGCCTAAAGAGACAAAAGGAAAGTATGGAACTACTAGAGCCCCAAAACTTCAAGAAACTGGTAAATAAGATTATTTAAGAGGTAGTGAGGGATATAAGGCAGGGAAGGATACAGGAAAAATAAAGACCTTGATTCCAGTGTTCTGCTATTGTTTCCAAGTCCCACAGGATAAGAGGCTAGTATGTCAACATAACTTATTCTATAAACATTATCATACAATAGATATTATTCAAGGAAAAGAAGAAAAATAATTAATCTTAAGATCAAATTGGGTCTTATCTGCCTAACTCCCACAATATGGTCATTACTTTCTGTAGAAGCAAATTGATAAATGAATAATTTTACCTTACTGGAGCATTGCTTTGATATTTCAATAATATTACATAAAAATGATCTGTCACAGTGCAAAATGGAAAAGGTAATAGAAATAAAGATCAGTGAAATACAGTAGGTAGTTTAGAAAAAGATCCACACATATGAAGTCAATTGATTTATTCAAAGTTCCACAAACAAACTTTTCTTGCTTGGTAAGGCTGTCCTCGAAACAGCAATCCACCTGTCTCAGCCTCCCAAGTACTGGGATCACAAGTTTATGTCACCACACTCGGTCATATGCTATTAATTATATTATATTAATGTATATTCCCCTTGATGATGAAGAACCATATACAGCTGGGTCATCCATTTATTGAAGTGTAGGACACTGCAAAAGAATAAGCTTGACTATTTAAGAAAGACCAAATGTTTTTGTTTTTAAAATTCAGAATTGAGGTGTCTTGAAACATTGAAATAGTTTAGTAGTGTAAGTGGTCTTGAGATCAAGAAAAAACTTCTTAAGCTTAAGTTCTTAATCAAAATGTAGTTATAAAGCTGGATTTATCCACATAGGGTAAAGCCATGAGATTGCACAGAATGAATCAATTAAGAAGGGATAAACTCTTTTAATCTCCTGCAAATTTTTAGATACTAGAAACCTTGGGATTATTAGAGAGAAAACATTGGAATAGTGAAGGTGAAAGTGAAAAGTCGTATGCAAATATCAACCATTAGCTGTTATCAGTAGTAGATGTTGGAGTGCTTCTGCCTACTGCATGTTGGTATTAGAGCTGCCTGGGAAACATGATACAGCACTCAATACAATGCTTTAGTTACACAGAATAGAGACAGAGCTAGGTCAGCGTCTGCGCCCTGTGTTCAACAACTACCACCTGGCAGCCCACACAGTGCAGTTGGCTGTACACACTCCCCTTGAACTCATCAGAGAGACTAATTGTCAAGAAAATCAATGGTTCCTTTGACTCATCTCTATTGATGCTATTGATGGTGTTTTGCATGTAAGTTTGTGATATAATTATGAAATATAAACCAATGTAAATGGATTAAACATTAGGATGTACTTTTTATCCAAATGCATAAATCATTGATTATGTTTGCTTATCACTAATATATTACATTTTCAAAACGTAATTCATTGCTCATCCAAAGGGAAATCTCAATTAAAAGTGTGAATGAATCATGGTTACTTAAAATATAATGCATCAACAATAAAATGATGCTATCACAGTGAACCTCAATATGAGGTATAATTACTATGCATCAAATAAAAGTATACTAAAAGTAATAAACGGATGGGTGTAAGTATCAGTATACCAAATTACCAATAGCACTGAGCTGTTATTTAAAAAAAAAAAACTAGCAGACATTCTTAAGTAAACTCCAACTGCTTTATTGTTCTACTATGGGAGAACTAGCCATAAACATGGCCTCAGTTACATGAAAATATTTTGCAGCATGTAAAATAAAATTTCTTTGCCTTTTGCTTCCAGAGAATTATAATCATGACTCAGACTATTTGATATTTTGGAGTTGAAGGCATAAATGCAAATATTATGTTCTTTTGACATTAAAAAGGCAAATGTGATTTCTAACAAAAAGTCTCCAAAAATAAAATTCACGTTTAAACAAGATGGCAATTTTTCAAATAGCAAACATCTAAATCTAAGCAGATTCACATATATGGCAACAAACAAAAGCAAACCATAACACACACACACACACACACACACACACACACACATACACACACAAAATCAAGCAAATGTTTGTGGTGTCAAAACTTAAAACAGAGACCTGACAAAAATATCAAGATTGCCTTCAATGTGTAGACAGAAATGACTACAACCATTTATTTGTATAGAAACAAATACGATGATGGATGCACAACTCTGTAACTATACTAAAATCATTGAATTGCACATTTCAAATGTGCGAACTTCCTGTAATGCTTACAATATCTAAATAGAACTGTCAAAATATACATATGTGCATATATGTATATATATATTTATGTACACATATATATGCATGTGACATATGGGTGCAGATGTGCATAGATATGCATATATGCATTCAAGGGTATGTATCACCAAAATATTGAGAAAATTTTTATTGAAAAGGTACTATGGTAAATACATTGACATTGCCTAAAGGAACAAACAACAGAAAAGAAAACATGCACACACACAAAGCTAATTTATACACTTAATCTTCTACTGGTATGTCATGAAATGTGAACAACTAAAACAAAGACAAACAAGGAACAAAATAAACAATATATTGTTTTTTGGTTTTGTTTTGTTTAACCAGCTTTTGTTACTTTGCTGTAAAAGCAGGAATTGAAAACTTAATAAACAGATTAGAAAATAGGAGTGGTAATTATTTAATTTTAAATTTAAAATGTAGCAAGACACCTTCCAGGTAATTATGGTATAAATTATTTTTAAAATATTGTGACTTAAAAGATACACAAAAAAAATTTGGGCAAAGAGATGGAATGTGAAATATCTCTGTTCTTTCCTGTTTCAATCGCACCATAAATTTCCTGCATTGACGTTTATGTTTCTTAGTTTTTAATCCTAGAACTGTTGTCCTCATCTTAGATACTTAACTGTTTCTCAAATTTGAATCCTAGTAGAGAAATCAAATTCTCTATGAAACTAATGAAGCCTAAATTCTAGGCCCTTTACCTACAAGTCCTTTTCTAATTTCTGAGAAAAGACAGTAGCCTTCAATTCATAAAGTAGTAATAATTGATTATCAACCACTATCTCTGCACAAGTAAACACTGCACTGCTGTCCTAAGGCCACGTGTATATATTCTATGTATTCATTAAATTAATCATATAGATAGGTTTTATAATGTTAGGGCTTCTTTTTTTCTTTGATGACATTATCTAGTGAAGTGTGGTTTAACAAAAAAACAAATGAATAACTCAACAAATGATAACAAATAGAACAAAGGAATAACTTTGTTAAAAATAAAGTGTCTTTACAAAATAAAAATCTTAGTAGTTATTGTTACATAGGTAATAAATAGAAGCTCATTTGATGTCATGGTTTTGAATTAAAAAAATATGAGCTATTACAAATATGCTATTTAAATAAATGTTAAATAATAATACATTTATAATATTAAATTAAACATTTAATGTGAGATAAGAATAATAGGAAAATGTACAATTGTGCAAACTTTAGCATGTTTTAAATTTGTATATTTTCATATATAATGGCTTATTTTGCAAATGCCTTCCATTATAAATACTTATGTATAATTCATAACATAAATGTTAGAAACTATAAATGTTAGAGGAGAAACTATAACTATAAATGTTAGAGGAGACGGGGATTTTTACCGGACCTACACATTACACCAGCCATACACACACATAAACACAAATATTTATTTATTTTTACATAATATATTTATATATTGTATACTTGCTTGCATATTATGTATTATATAATGTGAATAACAGAATATATATTATCTATATTTATATATTACTTTATATATACATTTTACTACATATATATTTATGGAAGCATTATATTGCAGCCCTACTAATATGTGTAACTTTTGCTTTATCTCAATCAGTTAAATTTAAATTAGAAATGAATGTTTTTAATATCAAATATAATTTCAAACTTTTTTGTAAAACTATGATAATGTACAATACACGTATGAGTGTCACTATTCAAATAATACATTTAAAACTAGATCAAGATACATATGAGGTTTCGTAAATTTGAAAGCTGAGTGAAATTTTCAACCCATCAATATGATTTAAATTTAAAAATAGTACAATATTTAAGTTCTTTCCATGATTTGTGTGTTAGTAAAGGTAATAAAAAATATCAAAAGACTTGCATTTTTCTTTCTTGTTAAAAGCTTTCTGATGTGGAAAGTTGTCTTACATTGTGTCAAAAGAATAAGCTGTCAGGTTGCTAATATTTAATACATTCTGAGAATAACTGCCATGTACTATACTAATTTGACCTTTTCAGAACTATGAATTTGATTGGATGGACATTTCTCTCCCATTTAAAACTCAAACCCCTGTTGGGAAGGGCTAGAATGACCATCTGTTGAAATTTAGATTACTAAAAAGGTTAAAGAATACAACCAAATGCTTTAGAGTGTATTTTATAATTACATCTTGCAGTCTCATTTTCTGTCAAAAATTAAGAAAACCTTAGCTGATGACATGAATCTAGTTCTTATTATTCAAAGAAACAAAAAGTAAGGTAAACATGTTTTTCTGTTATGTGTTATATTGAAGAACTATCTAAAAATGCTTTTTAGTTGCTTGTATGTCAGTGATTATTCTAAATATGATCTCTCTAGCACAACAGAATGTTTTGGTCCATTTTAGCAAAGCTATGATGTGATAAAGAAAAGTATAGTTATGATAGAGACAAAAAAGATTTTGCATGTTTGTTCTTCATTCAGTGTTCAATATTGAAGTCATTTGTGCTTCAATCATGATAATGTATTTTTGTCAGATAGTCATAATATGCTAGAAATTTAGAGTATAATAAGCTAAAGCATAGCAGTCAATACTGCAGGAAGTAATCGGGTTTAATTTTGAAAATAAAAACAAACCTGATTTTTTAATGTATTATGTGGCCAAGTATATGATGGAAATATATAATTTCAGTATATGATATACTAATTTCAACAGAAAAAAATTCATTTACATAATAATATGCATTTTACAAAAAATCTATGTATAAGTTAATGGAAGTATTTTTAAATTGTTAATAGAAATGATCTCTAACACATAAAAATAAAATTATTTGCCCAAATTGATACATTAGATGTTAATAAGATGATTAAAAATGCTGTGTGTGATGACACACATCTCAAGTCCTAGTACTGAGGAGACTGAGACAGGAGGCTCACAGGTTCAAAGCAAGCCTTGGCAACTTAGTGAGACCTTGTTTTCAAATAAAAATAATATAGACCTGGGGGTGTAGCTCAGATGTATAAGGCTGGGTTCAATTCCCAGGACCACAAAAAATAAATAAATAAAATACTTAAAAGTGAAGAAAAACAATACTGACATACTGCTAATTTTAAAGAATAGTTGAGAAGTTTGATAAATATTGACTTTAATTAAAATTGCATTCATTCAATTAATTTGTGAAATTATCACACTTATCTATAGCTTATAGTTAATAGTCACACAGAAATATTTTGTCCTTTGATGCCAAATATGAAGCATCTACTTAATTTGTAATTGTTTATAGTTAAAATAAAATTAAAAGTAGAAAGGAAAATAGTCTAGCCAAATAAGAGTCTTAAGAAAAAATTTGCTAAATTAAGATGTAATATTAATATAATGAATTAGAGTTGTTAGTGCTGTACAGAAAGTTCCAGAACGTAGTAGATATGAAATTGTAAGATATCAAAATAGATGCAAGAAAGTATAAATAAAATATCTGTAATTGCATATATTATGTAAATAAATAGGAAAGAAATTGAGTGCACAGTGTTCTGGAAATAAAGGTTCAGAAATATTCCCAAAGAAAAATATTAGCCAGGCATTGTGGTACATTTTTGTTATTCAAGTACAAGGGAGGCTGAGACAGGAGTATCACAAATTCGTGGCCAGCTTCAATAACTTATTGAGGCCCTGTTCAAAAATAAATACAACGATTCTACTACTATTATACTACTACTAAAAAGAAAAAGAAGAAGAAGAAGAAGAGGAGGAGGAGGAGGAGGAGGAGGAGGAGGAGGAGGAAGAAAAGGAAAGTGGAAAGTCTGGTGATACAGCTTGGAGGTAGAATGACTTTAGGTTCAATCCCTAGTACCAAAAAAATAAAAATAAAAATAAAAATATAAATATTAGTCATTTGAGTCAAAAGCTAATTTGACACATAAACATTTCTGGTATAATTTTTAGGATTTGGTTTCATCTTGAGTTGACTTTAGTGCACGGTGAAAGAGATCTGATTTTATTCTTCTACATATGGATATATAATTTTTTCCCAACACCAGTTGTTGAAAAGACTGTCTGTTCTCCAGCATATGTTTTTTACCTCTTTGTCAAAAATCCACTGGCTATAAGTGTGTGTGTGTGTTTCTGCACCTTCTATTCTATTCCATAAAATAATAAAAAGGCTAGGGTGTGTAACTCAGTGGTAGAGTATTCCTGGTTCAATTCTCAGTACAAAAAAAATGTATCATGTATCATTACTCATAGATACATTTAAGAAATAATACAGGATTAGGCAATTAAAGGCTTTTTCTGAAGTCAAATATGATGAGCACACCTGTAATACCAGTACTTGAGAGGCTGAGACAGGAGGATTTGAAGCCAGCTTCAGCAACTTAGTGAGGGTGTCAACAATTAAGAAGACCCTATTTCCAAATAAGAAATAAAATAGGGCTGTGGGTAGAGCTCACAGGTAGTATGACCCTGAGTTTAATTCCCAGCATCAGAAAAATTAAAATTAAAATTAAGAAATAAAGCTATTTAGGTGCATTCTGTAACACCTTACTTCACTCAATAGATATATAGACCTGGATAAACTAACTTTTTAGTTATTTTAATTGTTTGTATAAATGGACCTTGATAGTTTACTATAATAATTTTTGGCATATAGTACTTTTTAATAAATATTTTTATTTTATTACTTTTCATGGTGAAGAAGAAATAATGAATACTGCATTCATCTATTTAAATTTCCATGGGAAGATTTTTTGCTATTACAAGTGAAATTAGTATTGAAAGTATTACCAAATATTTATTTAGATTATATATAAATATTGAACAGTTTATTTTACATTATGAATATGTTCAGAGTTATTCATTCATGACCCTTTCTCAAGATTTTATTATTATTGTTTTTCAATCAGTTATTAAATTTATATTAATGTTATATATTCTTTGGAAAATCACTTATCAGTATATGACTTTACTTATTATTTTTGTTTTATGTATGTAATTGTCTAATAAGATATTAGCCAGGATTCTCCTGGCTTTTCATTGCTTGGTATATGCACATTCTTTATTTTATATATTATAAATCAGTAAATTTTTATTTAGACATGCATCTAAATATTTATTCTTTATGGTATTACAGATTGAATGATTGACTGGGAGGAAAGACATTTACCTTGTGATTTTTTTCTACATCTGAATTGTTTTCTCTACTCTAATGCTATGCTGTCATTTTGCTCTGCTTTTTCTTTTTTTATTATTGTTCTTCATCCTCTTTTGCATCCAGTCATTTGAGATATGTTTACTGTCCTTTTTTCATTACTTTCACTACAGGAGTTTAGATGTTTTTCACTTCGTTCTTAATTTATAGTTACATTAAAACTTACAAAATAGGCCGAGTGTGGTGGCGCACGCTTGTAATCCCAGCATTCAGGAGGCTGAGACCTGAGGATCCGGGTTCACAGCCAGCCTCAGCTACCTAATGAGGCACTCCGCAACTTAGTGAGACTCGGTTTCAAAATAAAGAATAAAAAATAGAGCTGGGGGTAGAGCTCGGAGGTAGAGTGCCCCTGAGTTCAATCCCCAGTACCGCAAAAAAAAAAAAAAAAAAAAAACTTACAAAATATGTTTGCGTGTGTGTGTGTGTGTGTGTGTGTGTGATTGTGTGTGTGTGTGTTTGTGTGTTTGTGTGTGGTACTGGGATTGACCTCTGTAGTGGACTATCACTGAGATACACTCATGTTTTTTTTTTTTTTTTGAGAAAGATTCTTACTTAGTGTCTGAGACTGTCTTTGAACTTGTAAACCATTGTCCTCAGCCTCCCAAGTACTGGGATCACAGCCATGCACCACTGCACCTTGCCAAAATATATATATATATTAACAACTCTAAATTACATTTGATAAATGATTTGGGCAATATACCTAAATGTGTACATATACATTTATTGAAATTATTTGGTTATGAAATGGTTGCTGAAATAATAATAAATGCACTTCCATCTTTGACTACAGACATTTATAATTGTCTCTGGGGTTGTTTTTTGATATGAAATGGAAGAAGCATCTTGATCCAGAAAGTTAATAAAAGTAAGGTGAAATAAAATGCACCTTTTTATAAATTTTAGATAATATTTTTTGTGATAGTTTTTATTGTTAAAAGGACATATGAATTTAATTCAGATGAACTCAAATCAATGATAACATGATTTCAACAGCAAAAACTTAGAAATGTAGATAAATAATTTTGACAGCTTGATAAAAGAGATGAATGAAATAGATAAATTTTCAGAGAAGCTTTAATGTAGAGAATAATTACAGAAATTAAAGTGGAAACATGAACTTTGAACATGGACTTTGAGCACACACAACAAAAAGAACCCTTGAAAATGATGCTTGTTTATGTTTATATTTTTTACAGGTGATAACATTACAAGATTTAAACTCAACCCAGATGTTCAAGAATCTACATCATCTTGACTGCCATCCTCCTCATCACGTATTTATAAAAGAAAACTAGGAATGAAAATTGAGCTCAGTATCATCTGGTATTTCCCAATGAGTTGGTGTAAAATAATGACAGTTTGTGCTCAATATTACTGCAGTGCTAAAATAATAAATGTAAAAAACATTTTAGTCATTTGATACAAATGGTTTATTTTTCTTTTATATACAATATGTTCTTGTGGAGAGCAAACTATGTCCTGCTCTGAGTTTCTCCATCATGAATGGAGCAGTCATTTTCAGGCTAAGCCGAGTTACTCCATTTTGTTAAGCATTAGTTTGCCATGAATCGTGCCAATTTGAGCACAAGTGCTGAGGTAAAAGGATTCCATGCCTTGTTTTTAGAAGTCAACTACCATCATCTGGGCAGCATAGGATACAAACTGATCAATTAATCATAAACTTTTCTAATTTAATCAGCACAAGAACACATGCATGTGTGTATCAAGCCCATTAAAAAATAAATATATAGAGCAGTCTATGAGCTTATCAAACACACCAAAATGCCAAATAAAGCAACTGCCTCACCCCAGACCCCTGGAAGGAAGAGTAGTCCAACACTGTAAAGGATGACACACTGACCCTGTCACCCAGTCATTCATGAGCCTTGCACAGGAAAATCACCTTGGAACAGTGGAGAACCTCTGATTCTCTGTCCCAGGGTTTCATCTCAGTGAGTTTTCTCCTCCGCACAATAACAACAACAAAAATCTCTAAGCTGATACTTCAAACTGACACTATGAAACCTTAGTCTGAACCACTGCTTTGACCAGTCTATGGAGGAACTGGTTTGTTAAAACTCATATCTGACCACCTAGAGTGACTCTTGTAACCCTGCCTGATCCATCTTGGCTCTTGGAAAAGCATCCTGAGCTTCTCTGACTGACTTAACCCTTTCATAACAGTTCTTTAACATATGTAGCATTGTTTAAATTATGATGTATGACTTGAGTGATAAAATACTAGAAATGAAGATTGGAATAAAAGAACTTATGATTATCTGGTCTGCGATTTCCAGGTAACCCTCAAGTACTCTGTGACTAGAAATTGATGAAAGTGGTGAGGCTTGTGAATTTATTGTTATTCAATAAATTCTGACATTGTTCAAAGAAACAGGGTTGGTCTATGTTAATGGCATAGCTCACTCACTACATGCTGTGTCCTTTGTGGCCACCAGATATTCAATTCCATTTCAAAATATCACATTTATTTATTTATTTATTTATTTATTTATTTATTTATTTATTTATTTATTTATTTATTTTTGGTACTTAGGATTGAACCCAGGGGCATTCTACTTCCAAGCTTCACCCCCGGCCCCTTTTTAATTTTTTTTTTTTTTTAAACAGGGTGTCTCTAGTTTGATGAGAGTCTCACTACTTCCTGAAGTTGTACCCAAACCTGCGATCTTCTAGTCTCTGCCTACCAAGTACTGAGATTATACGCATGCACCACTACACCTGACTCACATGCTTATATAAAACAGGTTTCTCACAGCATGCAATTTCCACTCACTAGGGATAACTACATATCACTGGCCAATGGATTTCTGAATGGCGATGCTTTGGAGGCAAAATAATGATAATAATCTTTCAAATATTTATTTATTCTTATTTACATCTATACTTTTACATAATAGGATTATATTACTATTTCTTGATATATTTCTATTATACTTCTTGATATTGCTTTCACTATTTCTTGATATTTTCTTGATACTTCCAAGGTGTTGGTCAAATTTTTATTTTAGAAGTATGCCAGCAGATAACTCTTGGGCTCTTTAGAGTGTTCTAAAATATGTGCTACTTTCATTCCTAAAGAATTTTGTCAATTTTAAATTTGCTACCTCATCTTGTGCCCTACATTTATTCCCAGAAGTTTCCCGTAAGGTTTTATAATCTTCATACTTTTAAGTTGTATAATTTAATTGTAACCATGACAGATTTGTATGCATATAGAATAATTTTAAAACCTGATCATTAATAAGAAATATTCATAATATTATGGCCATATAAATATTACAATCAAAAAATGGAATATGTGAATTAGGAAGGAGAAAATAAATCTCTTAGAAAACATGCAAACTATACTAAAAAATGTATAAATAACAAGTTGAAAAGTAGCCAAAGGCTAAGAAAAATGAGAAATAGAATTTGTCATTTGCTAATTTATGTTATTACAAGTAAAATGCTAATTTATATTTAATACCTTATATTAGTAATTCATTTGTGGTACATTTTTATAGAAATCAGCTAATTTTGTAACCATATTATTGATGAAAGGGCATCTACTTCTTCTCAAATATTGGAAACCATTGAACCCCTCTTCTAAATAGGATCTATGGATTATTAGGCCTACTGAAGAGTAGTTGTGAGCCCGGCATGATGGCGCACACTTGTAATCCCAGCATTTGGGAGGCTGAGACCAGAGGATCCGGGTCTCAGCCAGAGCCTCAGCTATCTAGTGAGGCACTCCACAACTGAGTGAGAACCTGTTTCCAAATTAAGAATAAAAAATAGGGCTGGGGGTATAGCTTGGAAGTAGAATGCCCCTGAGTTCAATCCCCAGTACCGCCAAAAAAAAAAAAAAAAAAAAAAAAGAGTAGTCATATGTAAATGACTTCTGTTAACCCTTGCTTATTTCTCTTATTTCCTTGGTATTCTTTGGAATATTAATTTTTCTATTCTTTCAGTATATGTTCTAATCATTTAATCATTATTATTAGTGGATGAATAGGTGGCAAAAATTGTACATTCTATTTTGCTGTAGATATATTTTATAAAGCAACATGGAAAATATGAATGTATAGAATTTTAAATTAAACCCTTTTCTTTTATACAATTGAAGGCATTGTTTCATTCCTTTTACCAACTGATTTGCATATGAAGAACTCTGTGGCAGTCAGATTGTTGTTTATCTTGCTTGTATAAGTGTACTTTAATTTATCCCTAGGAACATTTTGAATTTTTGATCCATGTCTGATATTTTAAATTGCAGAAATACACACATAGTCTGGTCTTTTTATTCATTCTACTTAGAAAATAAATATTTTTACATTAAATACATAATTTTTTTCTAGTGGATGTTTTCATCCACTAGAAAAACATCTAGTGGATGTTTCAACATTTTTCCATTTATATTGCCTAGCTAAAATTCAAGTAAGTATGCGGCGTTATCTTAACCAGTTAAGGCCTAGAGACTCTGCTGCTTTGAGGGCTCCCTCCCGGCATAAGTAGGTAGTTTGAACTGTTAAAATAGTATTTATGTGTTTTGATCTGTATCTTTCATTTATCTTTTGTCTTTTTCTTAGTCAATTCAGAACTCTTCAAATTCCTTTCATATATCCATATATTTTGAGATTTATTAGGTATATATACTTAAAATTATTTCTCCTTTTTTTTTTGATATTATACAATCATATTTTATTTTTTATTTTTTTTATTTTATTTTTTTTTAATTAGTAATTCGTGCAATATAGCGTACATCTTTGTTAAGTACAAATTGTTAACAACATATTTGCACACAATTCTCATTTGACCCCTTCCCCGATTCCCTCCCCATTCCCGTTCCCTCCCCCTCCCTCCCCCTAAGGTTCACTTCAGTGAGTGACCTTGTTATGATTGTGTAGGTACATCATGTGCTTTAGGGTGTCCCTCT
>PVLC010036616.1:0-15592 GCA_004027655.1 Graphiurus murinus
GTTGAACTACCAATAAGGTATATCTAGTGCTCAGAGCATACAGTATGATATTTCAATACACACTTAAAATGTGCACTAATCAAAACATGGAATTTAACATTTCCTTATCATTATCTATTTCTGTGTGTGTGTGGTACTGAGAATTGAACCCAGAGGCTATGTTGCTGAGAGTCTCCCTAGGTTGCCCAGGCTTGGCCACAAACCTGCAATCTACCTGTCTCAGCCTTCCACGTACAAGGATTACAGGTGTGTACCAACACCCACAGCTCTTTATCATTAATTTATGTTTCAAGCCTTCAAGTTTTTCTCTTCTAGTGATTCATGAGATATTTGACAGATAATTATAAACTATAGACATTCTAAATATATGTTCTATTACTAAAATTTATTCAAAATATTTTTATAAGTTTAAGAAGGTGTAAATGCTAACCTCCCTGTTTTCATCATTCTATACCACATACATATATCAAATTATCACACTGTACCCATAACTATATACAATTAAAATGGTGATAAGTAAAAATAAACTTAAAATTATATCCAATGTTGAAGAAAATTATAACTCACAATTTCCAAGTATATAGTGTTCATGAAAGTATTTTTCCATCAGTATTATATAAAAGATATTTGTTATTTTTATTTAATATTCTAAATATGAATGACATTATAGGGAAAGGACTGTAGTGTAAATTCAAGATTTTTCTTAACACTTCGAGTGCGATAAATTTAGTCATTTAGCTTAACCTGTACTTAACTCACACCAAAGCCAGACTTATGAATTGAAAAGGCTCTATCTGCAGCTACTTGAAGAGGGCATAGGCCCAACACTACAACACATAGGCACAGGTAAAAACTTTCTCAACAAGACCCCAAAAGCACAAGCAACTCAAAGGAAGATCAATACATGGGATTGCATTAAACTGAAGAACTTCTGTGCAGCAAAGGAAACTATCAAAAACCTCAACAGAGAGCCCACAGAGTGGGAGAAAATATTTGCCAGCTACTCTCCTGATAGAGGTCTAATATCTAGGATATACAGAGAACTCAAGAAAATCACAGCCAAGACCCAAAAAATGGGAAAAGAATCTAAATAGACATTTCACAAAAGAAGAAATACAAATGGCCAATAAATGTATGAGGAAATGTTCTATATCGTTAGCAATCAGAGAGATGCAAATCAAAACTACCTTGCGATTTCACCTAACTCCAATCAGAATGGCAATCATAAAAAAAACAAACAACAATAAATGCTGGCGAAGGTGTGGAGAAGTGGGAACTCTAATACATTGTTGGTGGGATTGCAAATTAGTGCAACCTCTTTGGAAAACAGTATGGAGGATCCTCAGATGAATGGTAATGAACCTACCATATGATCCAGCAAAAAGAATGGAAAAAGAATCTACCCAAAAGAATGGAAACCAAACTATCAGACTGACACGTGACACGTGTATCTATGTTTATAGCTGCACAATTCACAATTGCCAAACTATGGAAACAGCCAAGATGTCCATCAAGATGCTCTATCATAAGGTTGAGCAAAAAGTAATAGGAAACTTGGATCTCTTTCTATAACTTCGGGTATACCTAAATAAATGTAATTTTAAAAAAAAAATATTTTCTCTACAAAATTCTTTCTCCCCATTGGAAGTAGTCTCCCTCTGTGCCATATACTAAAGCTTCATCACATACAAGTGAATTAACACTTGTCAAGAAAACACAAATTATCTGCTTTTGTTACTTGCAGTTATTAGTAGATTTCATACTTAAATATCTTTACAATGAAATAATTTCCAAGTTTCATATGAAAATACTTTGTTACATCTACACATACTATTTTATCATTTATGTTTACTTACAACTGTTGTAACCTTTAATTTTTTTCTATTTTTCCAATTTTTAATATTCTGCAGCTTTGGTAGTAATAAAAAGGAAAATGATCTTTAGGCTAAATCACGTGGGAAGATTAGAGAAGGAAGACAAAGATAATCAAGTTTGCTTACCTGACCTCTAATATTGTTTGAGTCAAGGCTCAGCCACATTTCCAACACAAATAGTACAATTTTTGCTGCTGGACACTGAAACATGAGATGTCAACAAATCTAAGATAGATTGTGAAACTCTGAATTATATGAAATCATATAACAGAGACCACTTACTTCAATATAAAAAGGGGCAGAGAGGTTGGGGCCTACATGAAACTCATTAAAAAAATACTAAATAACTTACAAAAATGATTGTGTGTGTGTGTGTGTGTGTGTGTGTGTGTGTGTGTGTGTGTGAGTAGTAGTATGGATTGAACCCAGGGGCATTGTAATTTTGAGCTATATCCTCAGCCCTTTCAGCCCTTTTTATTTTTTATTTGAAAACAGGGTCTCACTAAGTTGCAGAGGGCTTCACTAAGTTACTGAGGCTGGCTGTGAATCTGCAATTGTCTTGTCTCAGCCCCCCAAGTACTAGAATTACAAGCGTGCACCACCACACCTGGCTGACAATGATTTCTTTAAATCAGCAATCTCCCAAATCCACAGTTCAGAACTTTTCAATTATAAAACAACAAACATCTTGGAGTTCTTGCTTTCTTTCACTTGAAAAAAAATTACCAGATTTAGGATTTTATACATTTTCTATAAACTCCTTCTTTGAATATATACTCCTACAGCCCTGCTACAAATCTCCAGGTCTAACTTGTGCATTCGGTCTAACATTCTGAGCTTCACAATGACCAAGACTGGCCTCTGTCATGCTTGTTTCCTGGCAAACTACTGTTTTCTCTCCTCTGCTAAATTTGCTTCCTGATACCTCTTCTGATTACATTGTACCTATTCAGTTTGCTTTCTTCTTCCATAGCATTCTTTCTCACTCTCAACTCATCTTTTTCCTCTGAAATAATTTGTTAATATACAGGAAATTTTTTGATAAGATAAGTCATTCAATACCACATGACCAATAAAACAAGTAGAACTAGACTTTCAACAAAGTCACTAAATTGAAAATCTAATTTTAAGTCCAAGTCTTGCCATTTATGATATTAGCCTGAGACAAAATATTAAAGCCAATAAATTTCCACATAGGTCCACTTAAAATATAAAGATGTTACTTTTTTCTTTCTTTCAAATTTTTTTTTTTTTTTTTTGGTGCTGGGGATTTGAACCCAGGGGCATTCTACCTCCAAGTTACACCCCCAGCCCTATTTTTTATTCCTTATTTTGAAACAGGTTCTCACTAAGTTGTGAGGGTCTCACTAAATAGTTGAGGCTAGCCTCGAACCTGCAATCCTCCTGTCAGCCTCTCAAGGACTGGGATTACAAGCATGTGCCACCACATTCGGCTACTTTTTTCTTTGTAGTTGTTGTTTTGATTTTGGTTTTGGTTTGGTTTGGTTGTTGTACTGGGGATTGAAACTAAGGGCATTCTATCCCTGATCTTTTATTTTTTTGTTTGTAAACACAGTCTTATGTTGTTGAGGCTAGAATTAAATCTGTGATCCTCCTGTCTCAGCCTCCCATGTACTGGGAGTACAGTAGCACCCTGTAATCCCCCCAATGTTATCCTCCCATGTACTAAGATTATAGTAACACCCTGGGATTACATGTGCCACCCTGCCCGTCTAAGAATGATAGTATTTTTCATAAATACAATAAAAATATAACTAACAATATTAAAATATTCATTGAGCCTTGCCTTATGAAATGTCCAAGTTTTATCACTTTGATTCCACACACAGACTCCCTAAATGACAGGATTATGATGATTATCTTAATTTTTACAATGAATAAACAGATTCAATGTGAAAGTAGATAATAAAATTTGTCCAGAATCAAACTGTGGAAAATATTGGGACCAAAAATCAAAGCCAAGAAGTCCAACTCCACAGTGAGCTCTTTCTTATAGTCTTCTTTGTTGGGTTATTATGAAAATCATATAAAATACTGTTGGTGAAAATCTCTTGGAATATAGAAACTTTTCTTTAGCTAACAAGATGCTTTGAAGCCTGAAAAGTTGTAAGAGTTATTACCAAATTTGTTGCTTTTCAAATTTGACCCAAGATGAAATTGCTTTTCTATGTTACAATTTTTATTTCTGATCTCACACTCACACAGAATATATTGTGCACATTTTTCCATCAGGGAGGAACACAACACTTTACTTTTGAATTTGAATGTCATTTGCTTTGGCAATGAATTATGAGAAAAAATAATTTGTTTGGGGGTCTCCTTGGTTGTTAAGTTTCTGTCAAAATGAAGTTTTTATTGCTATTGCAAAGAGTCTTGTAAGATTCCCTTGATTTGAGATAAACATGAAAATAAAGTTGGTTATTTTAAGCTACTAGAAATTTTGAGTTTTTCTTTACTGCAACTTAATCTATTTTTTCTGGATTTATATAGCTACTAGGTTCCAGTAAGCCCTTTGAATAATAACATTTCCTTTTCCATCGGATGTGGAAAGTCAAGGGAAGAATAAGTCATTAGATAAAAAAAAGTTACCAGTGAAAAAACAGTTGAAATAAGCTAATTCAGTGGTTTCCAGATAGGCAGTTCTAAGTAATCAGTGAAATTCACAAACATTGTATAAAAGATATGCTAATATAAAAATATAATACTAATTCCCTGCCATCTTTCTTGTTTATTTTTAAATTTTAATTTTATAATTTTTGAATATGCTTTTATTGGTGCATTATCATCTCACATCATAATATAAATCATGTTGACAGTGACATTAATGCACACAGCACTTGATGCCCCACCCACCTCCCAATCTTCCCCTTTCCAATACAGAGTACTGAGATTGACATTGGTATTTTCACATATGTACACATATTCCAGGATAGTAATTCTATTACTCTTCCCCCTCTGCTACCCGTAGACCACCTCCTGGCTCCACAGAGGTATCTTCTCCATTAACTTCAGTCCCTTTTTTATCCCAATTACTCATTAGCTTGCGCATATTAGAGAAAACATGATCCTTCGTTTTCTGTGACTGGCTAATCTCACTTAACATGTTCTACAGGTCCTTCCATTTTCTTGCAAACAAAATAATTTTGTTCTTTATTGGTGAGTAGAATTGCAATGTGTGTAAATCCCACAATTTTGTAATTCATTCATCTGTTGATGGACGTGGTTGGTTCCATAATTTTGCTGTTGTGAATTGCTGTGCTATGAACATGGTTATGCATATGTAAACCAATTAACAAATGGGCAGTTGAATTGAATAGACACTTCACAAAAGAAGAGATACAAATGACCAATAAATACATGAAAAAATGTTCAACATCATAGCAATCAGAGATATGCAAATTAAAACTACACTGAGATTCCATATAACCCTAATCACAATGGCAATCATCAAGAAGTCAAAAAACAATAAATGTTGGCAAGGATGTGGGTAAATGGGAACTTTTCTACACTGTTAGTGGGATTGTAAATTAGTTCAGCTGCTATGGAGATCATTGTGAAGATTCATCAGAAAACTGGGAATGGATCTACCATATGACTTGGCTATACTACTCCCGTGTATCTTTGCAAAAGGGGCAGAAATCAGAGAACTACATTAATAATTTTTTACACATAAAACTACTTACTATTTATTATTTTATGCATGTGGAAAATAAGATCTAAGAATGAAACAAGTGTTGTATACGATATAGCACATAATCACTTAAAAATTAAAAAATTTGTTGTAGGGTAAAAAAAAAAATGATACTAGCACACCTTTGGCTCCACTAATTATTACCAAAATCAAGATTGCTTACATTTGCATAAGAAAAATCATTCAAATAAGTGATAGATTAGAGGTATATACTTGCATTATATGTCAAAAAGAGAAAGAACACATAAATTCCAAGTACTGAATAAGAAGAAAATTACTTAAAACAAAAATTGATAGAAAAAAGAACAGGCAAATCTCAAGAGGAAATCCTAGGAGCCAAAAAAAACAAACATAAAAGATGCTCAGCTAGTAATTTGGGAAATGCAAATTAAAATAAAAAATCATTTTTCATCCATTAGGAAAAGATTAAATGTTTATTAATACCAACTGTTGGTTAGACTATGGTAAAAGGTACTATGGTATACTATAATAGGAAAGATAGCTGCCAACTGTTCTTTGAATTGTTATGTTATCTTAAAGTTGGACTTGTTCTGTCTGTCAAAGGTCAGGTAAATGAGAGGAGATCCTGCATGTCCAGGTATGGATACTGTTGCAAATAAGGAGTTTGAATGACCAGAAAATATTGATGGTGCAGAAAACGGCAAGCCTCCTGTTTGCTAGCATAACAGAGCCTCATGAGACTTGTACAAAAGTTAATAAACTTAAATGTAATGAACCTTTGGATTTCCTATTTTATTATGGTGCTGTGGGCCCAGCACTGATGCTACCCCAAAACCTCTCTCCCAGAATCCCCAGGCATGCCTCAAGTCTCCATGGACCCTGCTCCCTAGCAGGGCAAGCCAGCTGAGAAAGGGGTGAGGGTGATAGAGGGTTTCCTGTAATTAGTACAGTGAGTTTCTGACTAGAAAAGGAGAATGTTTTTCCCCCTTAAGGATCATCAGGGCATCCCATGTGGCAGGGGGCATACATCTCTGGTTAAGACAATTTCTTCCATGATATAAATGCACAGTGGCAACCAGAGTGATACTACTGGACTACAGTCTTTTCTCAATATCTGACTTGAAGAATTTAAAAATTCAAAACCAACTCACCAGAAAAGCATACAGAAAATGACTGAGTTGTTCACTACCATCTTTGCCACTCACCACCCCACCTGGACTGACAGATTAACCCTATTTGACATATTTCTTATGGCCAAGGCACACGGACTAGTGTAGATGAGGCAAAAGAGGAGGCTCAGATGCTGTATGATGAAAAACCCCATTAGACCCCACAGCACTAGAATCCATTCCCATGCCTGAGCCTGCTTGGGACCCAAATGTGGAGACTTTACTGAAGGTAAACAATATTGGGAATAACTGACTATGTTATTTGGTGGAGGATATTCCAAAACAATAAATAATTCAGGCTGCAGTTTAGGTATTACTGTCCACTTTTAACCAGATTTATATTTAGACTCAGAATAAAAAGGAATCAGAGTTTAAAGATTTGGAAAATCTGTAGCTTGGCCAAGCAAGGAGGAGAAAGAGTATAAGGGTGCAGTCAGAGGGTGTTGTGAGGGAACAACCTCTTGCTATAGAGATTATGTCGAATAAAAAGCCATGCGCTTTACATCAGGAAAATAGGAATGATACCTAAAGGACAATGTTCAAGTCTACTCTTTTCACATCCCTGGGGCCTAGAATTGCTGACTTCTTTCAGACAACTTCTACAGAGAATTGTTTCAGGGAAGGACCCTAAGACAGCACAGGCTCACAGGCTAGGTTCAACTTAGGTTTTTTTTTTCCTGCATCATCCTAAGAAGCAGTTTTTGGCAGTGGCTCAAGTGGGCTGGGGTACAGCCCATATCAGTGGCTGACATTTTTGTCCATAAGATGCTTGTTTTTAATGATATGGGGTCATAGCAGACCCACACCCCAAGAATTAAAAAGAAGGCCTGGGAAGCTGGGGAAAAAAAAGTAACCAGAGTTGGAGCCTCTGAAGTGAGCCCTTGGTGGAGTGATGCCTGGTGCAGTTGTGGGAGTAGAACTCAAGTGGAGACCCCAGATTGGAAGAGCGACCAGCAGCATGCAACAGGCACCCAGGGAAGAAACCCACATCAGTGTGCAGCCTCAGAGAGTAACCATGTGGGCTGTGACCAGTAAAGCCATGGGGTAGGGTTAGCCAAAGCCTTGAGAGACATTGATGTAGTGCCCAAAAGATGCTGGACTAGGAGCTGTAGCACTTATTGTCTGCAATAAAAGTAATTAATCTTGCTTTGAGCTGATAACCTTTACTATTTCTTTATGCTTTCCCTTTTGGAATAGGAATGCATATCTTATCCTTGTTCTGCAATTAGTAAGTACCGTGTGTGTGTGTGTGTGTGTGTGTGTGTGTGTGTGTGTGTTTGTGTGTGCACGCATTCCTTGGGATGGAACCCAGGGACATTCTACCTCTGAGCTACACCCCTAGCCCTATTTTATTTTTTATTATGAAACAGGGTCTCACTAAGTTCTTGAAGCTGGCTGCAAACCTGGGATCTTCCTATCTCAGCTTCCCATGTACTGAGATTAGAGGTGTGTACTACCATGTCTGGCATAGTGGATAACTTTTTAAAAATGAGTTACAGGGGATCACAGCTAAAACAGTTTTTCTTGAGTCTTAGATGAGACTTTGGAATTGCACTTGTGACAATGGAATACTTAAAACTTTAGGATTATTGGGGAGTGAATAAATGTTTTTGTAGAATGTGAAGGACTTAAACTCTCGGGATGAAGCAGAATGCTGTGGTCTGGATTTGGTTTGTTCCCCAAGAGTCTATGTGGTGGGAGCTTGATTCTCAAGGTGAGGATGTGGAGGCTGGTAGAACCTTTAAGAGGTAGAGCATAGTGAGAGGCCTTAGGGTAACTGGAGACAAGCCCTTGAAAGGATTAAGGTATTTCTCCCGAGACCCTGCTAGCTGTCCTGAGAGGAATATTATGAAAGTCTTAACCTGGACCCACCCAGCCCCTCTCTGTCTTTCTGCTTCAAGGTATACTCTCACCCACACATGCACCCCTGCTGTCCACATTGGGTTCTCTCCAGAACCTGAACCATGCTTTTGTACTTGTATCCTCCAAAACTGAACTAAGTAAAGACCTAGCTTTCTGGATTGCAAAACTGAATAATTGGTGATAGGAGTCAAAGAGTTGAGAAACATAAAAAGGTAAATGTTAACCATGCTTAAAGGAGGATAAAGAGAACTTAAAAAAATGGAGGTAGGAATGTAACAAAATCAGCAAAAAAAAAAAAAAAATAACATGTCATGTCATTTTTAATAAATAAAGAAATCCCAGAAGACCTGGGGATGTGGGATTCCTAAGGGGAAAGAACAAGATTTGAGTTTGGAGAGTGAGGTTCATTCTAGATAATGTTTGGTTTTATAGACTACCATGATTAGTTCAGATTTACTTCTTACTTTACCAAGAATTTTAAGTGTTAAAATAAATAATTTGATCTGCAATTTATAAACGTTATTTTGTGGTAGTTGTAAAGCAGATTAATGGATTAAACTGGTGAAAATTGGATACCCATTGTATGTATCCAATTGTTTGTAATGCAGCCAACAGATGGTGATCTGAATAAAATGGTGACAGAAGGTTCAAAAGTCATGCAAGGACTGCAGGGATATTTTGACAATAAAGTTAATGAGTTATTCTAAAGTTTATGTGGTTGGATAGGTTTGTAGAGAGAAAGAATGGAAAAACCAAGGGAATGTCCTAAGTTTCTAAGTAAACAATAAAGAAGAGAGTAAAAAGTTTGTACAAGAAAAAAGTTGAAACTTTCTTTTTGGATATGTTAATTATGAGATATCTATAAGACACTGAGATGGGATAACAGTAATCTGTTGGAAGAGTGAGGCTAAAGTCCAAGAAATGTCCTTCATTGGAGATACAGGTATTCATGCAAAATGATTTGTTTTAAATTCAAGAAAATGATTGCAATCATAAAGATAGAGAAGAAGAGAATTAGAAAAAAAATGATGCTTCATGTAAAACAGAAAAAGATGGATAATTCAATGAAAGAATCATAAAAAAAGAGTAATGAGTGAGACAGAAAGAAACCAGAAAAGATCGAAGTCACAACAGTCAAAGGAATAGAGGACGAGAAGAGAGTGGCCCATCATGTTGAATATCAGTGTGAAGCAGAGTAGAATGAAGATAAAGTACATTTGGTTGGTAACATAAATATCATTGATGATATTAGAAAGAGAATATTCAATAAAATGGTGATGATGGAAACTAAATAGTGGAGAGATGAAAAATGATGGTAACAATGTGAAAATTATGTAATGAAAATGTACATGTTTGACTAGAAAAGAGAATAAGAAATAAGCTAAACCTAGTAGAAAATCTAGGAAGGTGATGGATTGTATGAGTTCCTTTTCCAATTAAATAATAAAATACCTGAGGCTAGAAAAGATATTTTAAAAACAGAGTTAGTCAGGAATGGCGGCACATAACTGTAATCCCAGTACTTGAGAGGCTGAGAAAGGAGGATCACAGGTTCATAGCCAGCCTCAGCAATTTAGTGAGGTCCTCCACAACTTAATGAGAAACTGTTTCAAAATAAAATAGGACTGTGATTATAGCTTAGAGGTAGAAGGCCCTGGGTTCAATCTTCAGTACCAAATAAAAAAAGAGGGTGTTGTTGAGTCACATTTTGAGAGACCAAGACACCAAGGTAGGGTGGCCCACTTTGTTTTATTTCCAATGAAAATCTCATGGTGAATTGTCAGGATCTCATCCATAGGTGGGGATTCCAGATGAGGTTGTGAGAATACGCTCACACTGCCTGCGGTGTTGAAACATATCTGTTTAATTCATGTCATCACCGTTTCTTATACTCTCTCTTACAACAAGGTATACAGAACAGGAATTTTTACAGACTTGTTTTCCTTAAAGTTGAGTGGGTACATCTTTAACTAGAAAAGCTATTTCCCATAGTATTTGATGGGATAAGGAAACAGCAAAGGTTACAGAATACAATACATATATAAAAATTCTTTTAGTATGAAAACAGTGTTAAAGGTTAACAATGGAGAGGAAACTCTATTCATTTGCTCAGCTCCTGTCAGGTAGCTAGAAAGCAGTTAATAAGTGATGAGGCAAGGGGGAGGTGTTTCAGAGAGAGAGAAACTATCTGTCTTAAAGCTTTCTTTACTCACAGATAAAAAAAAATAGTAGACCTAAGTATCTTTGGTTAGTAGCTAAGCTTGCAAGGTTCAATTCCTGATGTTTGTAGAGGGTTAATGAATATCTTTGATTCGAACTGAGGCATTGTTCTTTTCACAATCCATTTAGCCATCCTGTGTCTCTAAGAAATTTTTCTTTATAATTAATGTGAAAGCAAAACCCATAGCACCCCAAATTTCCAGAATATAATAATGCAAAGTGGGAAATGCCACATGTTCCTTCTTTTGGAATCATCTGCCTTGCAAGATTCTAGTGAGCCAAATCCTTGCTCAAGGCCCAGCCATTAGGATGATGTTGCAGTGAATGACATCATGGCTGAAGCACAGAAGAGAAGGAAACAGGGTGAGACAAAACAACAAGGAGGAAATCAGGGGCCAGGCTGGTGCTTTTATTACAACTCACTCTTTATGGATCTAACAAAGACTCACGAAAACTTCCTTAATCTCTCAGGAGGACAGAACTCTGAATGGCCTAATCACCTCCTACTACTTCTCACATCACCACAATGGGGACCAAAACTCCAAACTATGAATCCCTGGAAGACAAACCACATAAAAACAAAAACATGGATTTTTAATATTATGCGTGTGTTTATTTATTGTACTACTCTGTACTGTACCCAGAACTTGGCACATGGTTCAGGGGTACTCTACCACTGAACCACATCCTGAGCCCTTTGTATTTTATTTAAAGATAGTATCTCCCTACATTGCTCAGGCTGAGATCAAACTTGTGATCCCCCTTCTTTACTTTCCCAAGTGTCTGGGATTATAGGAGTGAGCAACCAGGCCTGACTCAAAGCATGGATTTTTTATTTGGAAGAATACAGTATATAGATTCTGAGAAGACTGATGTAGCAAGAAAGAAAAGATGGCTACAACAAAAGGATAACAATGGCATGGAATCATTTACACAGTGGAGGGAATGGCCTTTGGTAGAATGAGGTACTTTTTTCTCATGACAGAGGAAAGAAGATAATTCAAGGGGAAAATACATAAAAATATCCTGAGTGGTGATAGACTAACTTACTTCCTCTCTTTTTCATACTAAAAATTCTCAATAATGATGTGGAATATGTTGAGGGTAGGCTTTCCTGAGATAAAAAGAAACTGACAATAAAGCTCAAACTCTATATATGACACTCCAGGAGAGGATGCCCATCTATAGTGAATCCTGGGGAATGAAATCTTGTGAAGACTTCTTTTTGGGGTCATATTGCTGTATAGCATATTGAGCACAAGCAGATGAAACTTTATATGCCCTCAGGTGCTTTACTGATCGTTGGGAACCTGGCTCAACATGAATGCTAGGATGCTATTGTTCTTGTTGCCTATCTACTTTACAAAGCTAATCTACTTTACAAAACTTTTTTCTGTGTTCTGATATGTTCTATATCATAAAACTCAAGGAGATTGAAACTCAAGATGCATTGCACTGAAGTGTTTGGAAAGCCCTAAATAAACATAAACATTAGAAGTTAAGGGAAAGAGACCTGGGTGTGGTGGCCCACACTTGTAATCCCAATACTTGGGAGACTGAGACCAGAGGATACAGGTTTGTGCCAGCTTCAGCTATTTAGTGAGGCCCTCTGCAACTTAGTGAGACCCTGTTTCAAAATAAAGAATAAAAAATAGGACTGGGGGTGTAGCTCAGAGGTAGAATGCCCCTGGGTTCAATCCCCAGTACCGAAAAAAAAAAAAAAAAAAAAAAGAAAAAAGCTAAGGGAAAGAACAAAAAGCCATACAACAGTAAGTCAAACCATAAAACCATAAAAATAAAATCTGAGGAAAAGCTAGAAAAGCAAAATATTCTTGCCATCTCAATATAATTAAAACTATAAATTATATAATTTAAGTCTCTATATTTAACTAAAATTAAAAAATGCTTTAATATTGTGAAAACCAAATAAATGGGCTATGTATATATGGGAATTATCAATAATCCAGCCACCCCAACTAATAGACACACTCTGCAAGAATTACATTCAGAAATTAAAGCTACATGGTGAATCAATGGTGTTCATGACAACACACCTATATGCTAGGAAACCTTAATGAATTATTAAAAGTCCTTTGGCAAGTTAAAGTTAGTCTTCAAAAATATAATATCATCTTGTCTAGAGGTTATTGTATAATTATATATGATACTTAATGTTGTTTTGCCTCAAGCAAATTACTTATACCTTTTACTAAAGGTTAAAGAATGATGACTTAACATACATAAAAGTAGAGAAGCACACTTGGTTATTGCTGTCTCTATATGGATTTAATTTGAGTTTTATAATCTGGCTTTCACATGAATTGCAATAAATGGGTTTTTGGCAGAGTTGCTAATGCAAAAGTGAGCATTACCATCACTGGAAACATAGACTTGAGTTTCTGTGCAATAGCCATCAATTTTATCTCCAGAAATAACATCACAGTATGTGCTTGCAGGAAGACCAGTTTGCAAAGTGGATGACAATGACCTGTAAAAGGAAGTTTAATATTTAACTTAAATTCAACACAATTAAAAGCAAGTATGCAAACTCTCCAAAGCAAATAAATGGCCTAACTTCATGGTATAGAACTCAGAGCAGTCAAGGTCTCAAGAAAAAGATAAAACAATGCAATCTTGCAGAAGACCATGCAGTTCCCTAGTCCATGGTGAATTTTATGAAACAATGAAGGTTCAAGAATATCAGAGATGGTCTGTGGGTATTGCCACCCACAGAAATAATATTGCCACCCACAAACTTAATATCTTTGTAAAAATGTTTAAAACTTGTCCTCTTCTGACCTTAGGAAAATACTAATTGTTTATAAGAACATAAAACATTTTTTTTCAAAAGGCTAAGAAGTATTTGTAATTGAAGTAAAAGTAATCTAGCATTTCTATGAAGTAATTCTTTGCAATATAAAGCTGCCATATATGTTTATTTTTGCTCTCTCAACCAGTAAAGACAAAAAATAAGAAATTTATGAGCTCTTTTTGTAAAAAGGAGATATACTTCACTTTTTTAAGGGGCAGTAAATAAAACTTAGGCTAAAATGTTTAAACATGAGTAGAATTTGCCTTTTGGACTGAGATATTTCAACCACTTGCAAAGGGATTTCCTAAGCTACAAGTTCTGGATATGAGGGAATCAGTAGAAGAACAGGACCTAATTATCACAAAGGAAAGGCCAGCAATGGAAAGCTTTAGAATTAAACTAAAAATATCATGAGGAGCATTGTTGATTATAAAGTATGTGTTTTTACACATATAATTCTAATAATCTTATTTGTAACATATAGAAAAGTGAAGAATATATACCAAAAGTGTAAATAGAATAGTAGTTGAAGTACAGAGCTATATAGAAAATTTAAAAAAAGGATATTCCAGTACTGAGAATACAATGCAAGTTTGTTTAGTGATTTTATAGCCCTCATTTTAACTATTGGTGAATTACCTGGCTCGTATGATGTGAATATATAAATACACATTTTTACATATATATATAATTTTATAATATGAAATGTAAGTATAAATTGTAATTTAATTATAAATTATGTATGTCATATAACATTATATAATGAGTCACATAGTTTTGCAAGGATGCATAAAAAGAACTTTACTTAAAACAGAAATTCTTTATAAAAACAGAACAAATAAGAGGAAAAGGACGACTATAATTTTTTTCTGAAATTTTCTGATTTGTTTTCATAACCCATTGACAAAATGATTTTTCAGAAATGAAGTAAAATAAAAGAGAAAGAAAAGAATAAAAGAAGAATTGAGTCGTATAAAACACTATTTTAATTCCTACCAGTCGTCATTGTTAAAGACAATGAATCCTTTCCTCTTCCAAAAGCTACTTGGTTGCTACCATTGTCCCACCAGTTTGTAAAAGGCTGGCCATCAACTACATTTCTGAAGGCAACCATGTTCCTAAAAGCATAATGTGATATAAAATTATAACTATCCTTAAACTTCAACAACTTAATAAGAATATTCACATAGTCGACAATTAGAGGATATCGCTCCATGAGTATTTTCACCTTATTTGACGCCAATGATGTTCACAGACCCAGTCATTGCCACAAGTAGTGTCGGGGTTAATAGTTACTTCTTTTGTCACTCCATTATTATTTGGTGGCCCAACTCAATCATTTACATCCTTAATTATGGGGAGAAAACTTAGATTTTTAACATATATGTATATTACACTGCCTTCTCTGTTATACCAAACCACATTGGTCCTGCTACATTCTTGTCTGCACTGTCTTTATTAAGAATCCAACTCCTTTGGTATTTTGATGAACTTCTATCAGATCCTTATTCTCTCTGAGAATCAAGTTCTATTTTTCAAACACAATAACAAATTTTATCCTTTCATCTCCTTTCCAAGCAATGTCTTCTTAATATCACTATAGGCAATTCAATGTCATTGAAGGGGCAAAAGCATTAGCGTCAGGAACACTGGCACAGGAACATAAACTCCAATACTACTAGCCCTAAAACCTTGACCAATATACGTATCTTCTCTGTGCCTCAGACTCCTCATCTTGAAAATGGACAGCTTGCTTGGTTGTTATAAAAAACTAAAAAATGAGCCGGGCGTGGTGGCGCACGCTTGTAATCCCAGCATTCGGGAGGCTGAGACCGGAGGATCCGGGTTCGCGGCCAGCCTCAGCTACCTAGTGAGGCACTCCGCAACTTAGTGAGACTCGGTTTCAAAATAAAGAATAAAAAATAGGGCTGGGGGTGTAGCTCAAAGGTAGAATGCCCCTGGGTTCAATCCCCAGTACCGC
>PVLC010036617.1:0-15723 GCA_004027655.1 Graphiurus murinus
AATGCATCACTTTGGATTTCACTATGATGTATAATTACATTGCACCAATAAACTTCTGGAAAATATTATTTACATGTGCATAGTAAAATTATTATAAAATTATTTTAAATGCTAAAGAAATCCATTTATAGTAGTTCAGAGTGCATGCTCTGGAATCAGTCTCTTAGGGGTCTCAAAACAGGATGAGCTTAGTGACTTCATGAAAGCCTGTTAGATCCTACTTTGCTTGATTATAAAATTGGTGATTGCTGTTTTGTGTGACTAGTGTTAGGATTCCATAAGTTAATATTTGTGAAGCACATGGAACATTGTCTGACATGTGGTGATTGGTAGCTCATTTTATGATATGAAAATTAGGTACTGAAAACTTCAAATAGTTCATTCTTATGGCTTCAGTTTTCTGAGATTGTATTCTTAGAGGACCAGGGACCTAGTTTTCTAATTTAATTTAATTAATGTTAGAGAACAGCCTCAGAAATAGTGAGACTCTTATCAACCTAGTGAGACCCTGTTTCAAAATAAAAATAAAATAGGACGGGGGTATAGCTCAGAGGTATAATTTTCCTGGGTTCAATTCCCAATGCCACAAAAATAAACAAACAAACAAACAAACAAACAAATAAATAAATAAATAAATAAATAAACAATAAAACCTTGAGAGTGGAAGAGTTGGGCCATAGGTGGAAAAAGTTTTCATTTTCTTCAGACAATGTCAAGCAGGTATGTATTTTTGTATGTTTGTGTCTGTGTACATCCCATAAGATATATGGATTCCATGAATTCTCTGTTCATTACTTCAGAAAACATTGCTGTGGCAGTATGATATGCTGAGGTATGTGACTTATGTTCTCATATTTCTTACACAATAGCACTTTCTAAAGTTTTGTGTCAGCATTGCTAGCATGGAATTTATTTATATGTTCTTTGCTCTCTTTTTAAAGTTTTCTAGTCTTTGAGAAATTCTAATGTTACTGGCCTTTTCAACATTTACTGACTATTCAATGATACCTTTTCTTGGCCAGTTAGTTTAATATGTATTGAGTGAGTAGAACGTAAATAACCAGATCTCTTCTTTCAGAAACACTCCAGAGATTCACCGATGAGATATATAGAAGCGGGAATGAGTTATTGTATTTTGCTTGAAGGAATTAAACCCTATTATCTATTTAAAAACACTGCACTCAAAACTAAAGCCTTGTTAGCATGTCAGTTTTTTGACATATATTATGATATTTTATAATCCTGATGCACTGTACAATGTTTGAAGAATTGAGAAGGGAAATCATCCTTTCAAAGACTCAGTCTCAAAACCAGAAGTGAAACTTTGTGATTCATCATCTAATTGATTTCAAAATATAAAAGCACAGCCTGGGACTTGACTAAGAAAAATCAAAGTAGTACTTTTTATTGATGTCTTCAATAAAATAAAGTCAAACTTGCCTGAAGCCATATTATTGTGAAAAATAAACATCTTAATTTATTAAGGTATTTTGCTAGGAAATGTTGCCACAATGTATTAGTTAAAGTTCACTCCAGAAAATGAAATTCACATAAAATATGTAAACATATATGACAAGAAATTGTCTGAATGTATTAAAGACAGAATGGAGCACTTAGGTATCACAGAGATGGCAGTCTCATAGAGAAGCCACCACCCCTGGAACTGGCAGGACAAAGAGCCTTGAAGCAGAGCTAGAGAACTGGGGACCAAGGTCTCTGGCAAAGGGGTCCTTAATGGATATCTTCATACCATAGCCCATTGAAGGAGAAACCAATTGGAACCCCAGCACAGATTTCTGAGGAAAATATACAGGTGGGCTGATGCTAGGATCTTAAGGGAGGCAATGAAACTGGTCTAGCAATCTAAAAACAACTGGAGCTGGGCATGGTGGTGCATGCTTGCAATCCCAGTACTTGGAAGGCTGCTGAGACAGGAGGATTGCAGGTTCAGGGTCAGCCTCAGCAACTTGTGAGACCCTCCACAACACAGCCAGAGAGATTCTATTTCAAAGTAAAGAATAGAATAGCTGTGGGAGTATATCTCGGAGGTAGAATCCCCAGTGTGTTCAATCCCCAGTACCACACACACACAATAAATAAATAAATAAATTAATTAATAAATAAATAAGTGCATACATACATACATACATACATACATACAACTGGAAAATTTAACCAACTGCTATTACTAAAACTGATAGCCACTGTCTTGGTGCCCAGTTACTCCTTCTGTGACACTTTCTGAAAGAAATCACAACAACAACAACAACAACAAAATAAGAACAAAACTCGGGAAGGAACATGTGGATTGTCCTTCCTCAAATTAAATAATCTTCTCCCTTGGAGCCCTATTCCTTGCCCCCCAAACAGGCCTGATACAACTGGAGACAACTGTCCAAGGAAATGTGGTTTGTAGAGTCAGAGCCCCAACATCACAAAGCAACTTCTAAAATGATTGCTTTCAAGGTAAAAGACAGTAGTTTAATCACAAGAACACATGAATTTTTATAATAATCCATCATCTCTTAACAAGAAAGCACAACTATCACTTGAAGAATACACTTTAATTTTGAGGATTTTTTTTTCTGTATGTGTCAGTAAAAGTGTTGCTTGTCCTGACTGAATGATTAAAAGACACACTTTAACTAAGAAGAAGCAATAGATTGGATACAGAATTCAATATATTTCAGTTTTTAACAATAAAATATATTTTTTATTTTACACACATATATGCAGTCCAAAAAATTCAGTTTTATGTACAAAAGAAGCTAATCAGAGATATACATGGTTAAGTAGCTAAAAAAAAGAAGAGAGAGGAAAAAAGATAACACAGAAGCATTTAGTATTTAAAATAAAACAATTCCTTAAAGTAGCAATATAAAGTTTTTTTCATGTTAATTAGATCATAATTACATTGAAATTATTTTATTAATAAATGATTACTTATGATTCAATTGCTAAAAATATTGACATCTATGTTTGTATTACATTGAACCTCACTATGACATATAATATGCAATGCACTAATAAAAGTATTTAAATATTATGCTGTACTGTTGAACGCATCATCAAGATTCCAATTGCATCTAAACTGCCAAAAATAGTTTATGAAGCATGAAATATTGAAAAATAAGAGTAATGTTCCCTCTAGCAAAATTATTTTTAAGGAGTGTGGGAGATGAAAATAAAGTTCAAAACAATTTTGTCTTTGAGGAAGCCTGCAATTAGTAACAGATACATCATGATTATTATGACTCAAGTCATTCATTCATGTTTTATATGAATTATATAGCCATAACAAGAAACTTAAACTATTTTGGAGTCTTATTGACAAATTTGAGTCTTCAGAAAGATAGTTATATTCATTCTTTGGAACAAAGATATTAAGTCTAATATATGATTTGGGCATGTTTAATATTAATAACCCCCAAATCAATAAAATAATTACTGATATGCATGAGTTTTATAATTAATTGTTAATTGTGGACATGTTGAGTGGCATAATGGATTTTGAGGAATGGGACTTATATAAAATAATTAAAAAAATGCTGGGAATAAGCCATTGAATTTTAATACATGGTTTAAGTGGAATATTGGGGCTATGTCAATTGATAAAATATCACCATATTTTTATTGTTGTTGCTTTAGAAAAAAAATCCTAATTTGAAATAGGAGATTCAAAAGCTGCAAATCCTTGTTATTCTAAAGAAATTGCTTTGCCAATTTGACTGGATGTACCATGTCTCTGAGGCTCCTTTTCCCTGAGGCTTTTCCTTTACTCTTGGGCAACACTACTGATCATCAGCAGCTCGCCCGGCAGATGTTGTTCCCCAACGACAACATGATTATTTTCTTCTAAGGGTAAATGTTCCCATGTGTGTACCTTCCAATTCTAATCAGCTCCTGTGTTGTATAAACAACAGATTGTGTCCCTTTTTCTTTCTTTCTTTCTTTTTTGAATATAGACTTTTAAGAGAATTGCATGTATATATTTTTCTAACAAATTTTAGTAATTAAGACAAGCTCTGCATTATTTTCCAACCTCCTTAGCTATTAAATCTGCTTTAAAAAATTATGTGCATGTACAAATATGACACAATGAATCCTGCTATTCTATATAATCACAATACACCAACAAAAAAGAATGGCTAGAAAAAAAATTTCAATGTTGTTTTTGCATTAACTTAATTTAATTGTATCATCCAACCTCTGTATATTTTTCAGTTATTCCATCATACATATACAGTGTACTAACATTTTTGAATTCTCAGATGTAGCACATTTTACCTTGATTTTGATTGACTCATAGAGAATACAATTAAGATATTTATATCCTACTATATATTGTAATCCAAATTATACTCATCATGTGACTCTTGTATTTATCAATATGACTTTAACTTCTCATTCAACATAAGAAAATTGTGATATTATTTAAAAGAGGAACACTCCCAATGAGTAGAATTTCCACTTCTTTTTCTGAGAGCAGATAACTATGAACATAACTCTAAGAAATAGCTTGTATAATATTAAACATGACTAAAATTATAAAATATCTTCTATTAATAAAAACATGCTTGTGATCTGACCAAGCATGCTATTGTTGAAAGTATCATGATATTCAATTCTAAACATATTAAATTTTATTCTGGCAAAACTTCTATGATGTAGGTAAAATTAATATTATTAACTCATTTTAACTCCATGAATACAGAAGTATGGAGAAAACTATTTTTAATCCATGTTTTCTGTTTCCAAGTTGGGTTCTTTGCTAATCTCAAATCTTACAAGGTGAACCTATAATGTGATGAGATTGACTTTACAAAATTAGCACTGACTAAGTCTCAGAATATTATACATTAATTTGTGTTACATTATAGTATTTTTGCAAATTGAAACTTGTATGCTGAAACAATTTTATTATTTTTCTTTATACTCAGCATATTAATTAGAAATTAAATAAGTATTAATGTCTGAATAGCTTTGGTTCTTGACGGTAGGATTAAGATGGGGATTAAGTTGTACTTCTCACACATATCATTAAATTATCTTAGCGGTACAATAACATTTTCAATATAAATTTTATTGGTCTATATTCTTTTTTTGGTGCTGGAAATTGAACCTAGAGACATTCTACCTCTGAACAACACCACCAGCAGTATTTTATTTTATTTTGAAAAAGGATCTCGTTAGGTTGCTGAGAGTCTTGCTACATTGCTGACACTGTCATTGAACCTGCAATCCTCCTGTCTCTCACCATTCTATAAGTCTATAAAAATCAGTGCTTCAAGGAAATAAAAACCAAAATAGAAGTTGACTCATTTTCAAGGCATATTATAAATATTCAAAAGTTTCAGTCAGGATTAAATCAAGAGTCAACAAATTATAGCTGAATAGCCAATTCTGACTCTGACATATTAATTTATAAATAGAATTTAATTGAAACACAGGCATGCCTATCCATTTTCATATTCTCTGTGGTTAATTTCTCCCTAGAATGATGAGAAACCATATGACAAGGATGCCAAATATATACTATCTGGCACTTTATCAAAAATACTATCGATTCTTTAGAGGAAAGCACATTGTTGCTCTAATTATTTTATATTCTTACTAATACAGGTATAACATGAAGCAAAAAGCAAAACTCTTTTGAATTAAAAAAATTATGAAATTTTAAAGCATTTTAAACTTGTTGATAATTCTTTTTCACTATTGGTCCCAAACTTTCCAGTGTCTTTATTTCCACCCTTTCACTCTGTGTATCTTGTACTTGAATATAAAATTGGATCAGTCCTAGGGCACATTGATGTTTTGCAAAACAGTTGATGAATTGTTATTTGCTTAAGTATGAAGTCCAAGTGAACACAACTTGCTGAGAAGTGATGTCCGTAAATAATAGAAAACTGGAACTGAGTTTGCTCTGGTTAAGTTACCATCATTATATTATTTATGTAGCTCAAATCCTATCAGGAAATCTCACGGGATCCGTGAGTAAGCAAAAATTAAATAATTTCACTATCATTTTTATTATTTTTTGTTTTACACTATTATTGATGTGTTGTAATTATATATCATAATGAGATTGATTCAAAGTGTTACATTCATACATTCACACATCACTTAGTCTATTTCTCTCTGTATCTCACCCCATTCATCTTCTCTTTCCCCGTGTATGTTAATCAGATTAGTAGTGTTACTTTCATATATGGACATAACATTGTTTGAACTGATTACTTCCTCAAGCCTCATTTTCCCCTTCCACATCTCCCTCCCTCAATCTCCATCCACTATTTTACCGGTCTCTCTTCTCATTTGTCGCAAGACCCTTTTGTTTCCTATTCTCTACCTTTGGCATATGAGAGAAAACATAGTACCCTTGATTTTCTGAGACTGGCTGATCTCATGTAATATAGTGGTGATCATCAAGAATGCAAACAGTAATAAATGTGGTAAGGATGTGGGGAAACAGGAACTCTCATACATTGTTGGTGGGATGGTTTATTAGTACAACTACTATGGAGATCAGTATGGGAGATCCTTAAAAGACTAAGAATGGAACAACTGTACTGGCCCATCCATACCACTTCTTGGTATATTTGCAAAAGAATTTAAGTCAGAATTCTATAGTGATCCATGCATATCCATGTTTATGGCAATAAAATTCACAATAATCAAATTATGGAACCAAATTAGAATCCAACAACAGATGAAGGGATAAAGAAATTGTTGTATATATACTGAAATTTATCTCAATCATAAAGAACAAAATTATGTCTTGTGTGTGTGTGTGTGTGTAATGTGTGTGTGTGTGTGTGTGTGTGCGTGTGTGTGTGTGTGTGGTACTGGGAATTGAACCCAGGGGCATTCTAACTCCGGACTACATCCCCAGTCCTATTTTTTATTATTTATTTTGAAACAGGGTCTCACTAAGTTGTGGAGGACCTCAGTAAGTAGCTGAGGCTGGCAAACCCGAATCCTCTTGTCTCAGCCTCCCAAGTACTGGGATTACAAGCGTGTGCCACCAATCTCAGCTCTTATGTCATTTTTATTACTTTTACCTTCTCTATGAAAACTCCTTTATTATAGAAAATTTCAAACAAAGATGAAGTAAGGACAATCTTTACAGGACAAAATAAAAAAATTCTTTATATTTCACTACTTTTGGAGATCATTACAATATTTAAATGTTGACTGTAATTGTGGGTCAGGGGTGTGCATATTCCCCACACCTCACTTATATTCATGGCTCCTTTTCATAAAAAAAAAAAAATCCAGAACTAATACCACTGTCAAGTTTCAATGAGCAACTTTGTAAGTCATTGAAATATAATTCAACACTTATAATGACAAAAGTCATAAAAGAAAATTACAGCATAACTTTTACAATCTAGATACATTTTCCAGAATAAAAACTTTTAGAAGTTTACAGTGAAGTTTCAAAGAGTTAAATGTGTCATTCACGTAGTATAAAGAATTCAAGAAAAAAAAGACTAATTAAAATACTAAACTTACAAGGCTTTCAAAGCACACATGCCTATTCACTTAGTATTCTCTGGAAATGAATGATCTTAGTGCTAATAAAAGATAATAATGTCTTCCTATCAGATTTATCTTAATGCTGCTTTCCCAATTACTACTGATGAAATTTGTCCAAGTTGGCCTGTAATAAAAAACCAATTATAATAGACAGTTTATCACAACATGAACAAAGTGACACAATTTTTTTCATTGACCAAAAGAGAAATTACTCAGAAAATCTGTATTCTTCAGCTATGATAATACACACCATGAAAATGACATCAGTATATATTACTGTATTGTATGGAAATACTGTGTCTTTAATAACTCAATACAATATTTTTTCAGTAGAAATGACAGGAACTATGATCAATTATTCCCTTTTTCTTTTATTCACATAAAAATATAAAAATTATACATACTAATGGAGTCATTATACATTAATGGAGTACCATGTGACCTTTCCACACAGGTACACATACTATAATCAGGTCAAACATATTTATTTTACCATTTGCCACTTCTTCATGGGAAAATTATTCATAATTCTTTCTTCTAGCCTTTTGAAACATACAGTACATAGATGCTATCTATAAATATCCTCTTGTGCTCCCTAAGACTTATTGTTCTTATCTAAATGCAATTTAGTATGCCCTGATCAACCTTTCCCCTTCCTTTCTTGTGCCCTTATTTCTGGCTTCTTTCTGATATAAGAGATATGAAAAAATCTAAATTACCAGTGATGTGGAAGCTACCAATAGGTAGCTATATATTTTTTTCTTCCAAGTGATCACTCTGAGCCTTATGTGAGGCATAGCTATAATTTGTAACTAAGTAAAGGGATTGAAGTATCGTTGGGCTTTTCTAATCATTCTCTTACTATAACTTCCTTTCAGATTTAATTAAAAAAATAAGTGAAATAGAAACCTCATCATTGTTACCATAACTCATAGTGGATTAGTTATTTGCTTTCTTTACCAATTACGTAAGTCAAATTATGCACATAACTTCTACTTCTCTGCTTTCAGCTTGTCAAATTGACTTAATAGTGACAGAATACATGCCGTTTTCAACTACTTATTTCTCCTAGATGTTCTAGGATAAAATTTGTCCTTTTTATTTTTTTATTTTTTTGTGGTACTGAGGGTCGAACCCAGTGGCATTCTACCTCTGAGCTACATTCCGAGCCATACTTTTTATCCTTTATTTTGAAGCAGGGTCTCACTAGATGAGGAGAGCCTAAGTAGCTGAGGCTAGCCACAAACCTAGATCCTCAAGTCTCAACCTCTCAAGTACTGGGATTACAAGCATGCACCATCACGCCCTGCTAAATTTGTCCTTTTAGAAGTTTTATTGAGGTATGATTGACATGAAAAAGCAACACATTTTTAATAGACACAACTTGATGAGTTTAGAGATAAGTGGACACCTGTGAAACTACTGCCACAACCCATGCAGAAAACACACCTCCAAAAGATTTCTCTGTCCTATTTATTTATTAGTGTTCTTATTATCATGATTATTACTAGTTTTGAACATGTGACGAGAATACTCAATATGAGACCACCCTCTTAGGAAATGTTTAAGTATACATACACAATTGTTAACTATAGTCACTATATTCTACAGTAGGCCTCCAGGACTTACTCTACTGGCATAGCTAAAACTTGATAACCTTTGACTAGCACATCCACATATCCCCTTTCTATAATCCCTGGCAACCATCATTTTTTTATTTTTTTATTTGCCCTTTCATGTCTGTCTTCTTTCACTTAGCATGTTGTCCTTCAATTTGGCCCATGTTATCATAAATTATGGGATCTCATGCTTTTTTTAAGAATGAGTAACACTCTATTGTATTAGCCGCATTTTCTTCACTCATGAACAGATAATTAGGCTGTTTTCATTTCTTGGCTATTGTGAATAATGCTCTGATTAATATAACTTTTCAAGATTTTATTTAATCTTCTTTGGATAATATCCAGGCATGAGATAGCTGTATAATGTGGTAATTTTTTTTTTTTCAGTACTGGAGATTAAACCCAGGGACATTCTACCTCAGAGCTACACCCCCAATCCTATTTTTTATTCTTTATTTTGAAATAAGGTCTTATTAAGTTGTGGAGGCCCTCACTAAGTATCTGAGGCTGGCCATAAACCTTGATCCTCCTGTCTCAGCCTCCCAAGTACTCTGATTACAGGCAAGCACTACCACACCCAGCTATGATGTGGTAATTCTATTTTGCACAATTATTATAGTCTTATTTTAAACTTAATATTTATCAAATAGATTCACAGGAAAGTATAGGAATGTTAAACAACACTATTGTCAAATACAATTCAACTTCAAAGGCAATATCCTGATTGCATTCTGGAATTATTTGTGCAATTATAATTGGCATTTATGTAGAATATAATGTAGATGTTATTATATGATAATATATGACAATTTTTTAAAAAATAAATACTCTCATTCGAAATATATATCAATAGGAGTTCTCTGAGTGCTCCCACGATAATACAATAAACATCAACCCCTTCCTTAAATTAACCAATCTCATAAATAGAAATACAGTATATGTAGTGTTTTGTATCTGGCATCTGTGCCTCACTCGGTATATTGTTTATGAAAATCATCCACATCTTTGTGTTTGGTGGTAATTGATTAATTTTCAATTCTATATAGTGGTTCATTTTTTAATATGACAAAATACATTTGTTCATTCAGCAAGTAATAATGTTTCTCAGTTCTTTCACATCATACTTCGATGCACATGCTAATCATGTCATTTGGTGAACAAATATGCACATGCCATAGATATATGTCTAGGTATAGAATTGATCAGCCATGGTCATGCATCTATTTAATTGCAGTAGATAACTACATAATAGTCTACAAAAACAATTAATACAATATGCATATTGAAGGACTGGTTTTACATTCTTTAAAAATTTCTGATATTCATAATTTTATATTCCATATTCTCTAGTATATATAATGATATCATATCATGGCTTTCATTTGAAGACTAATAAAAATGAGTATTTTTATTTTACATTTTGGTATTGGGGTTGAATCCAGGGACATTCTACTTCCAAGCTACACTCTGAGCCCTTTTTACTTTTTCCTTTGAAACAGGGTCTTGCTAAGTTGCTGAGGGTCTGCATAAGTTGCTGATGCTCTCCTCAAACCTGCAATCCTTCCATCTCAGCTTTCCATGTACACATTGAACATTGCAGGTGCCACAGTGCAATTTAGATACCTTCTTGTGAGAAATACCTGCTTGAGTTCTGGCCTATATTTCTAGTGAGTTCTTATATATCATTTATATAATTTTTATTTGTGTAAGCTATTTATAAACTAGGATAATTCTTTGTCATATAAATAAATATATTCCAAACATTTCTTCTTCCATGTTGACTTTTATCTCTCATAATTGTGTCTTTCGATGAATAGAGGTTGATTTTTAACATATATGTACACATTCAAAAATACATAATATATATTAAATAGATATTTTTAAAATATTATATTGAATATACATTGAAATAATATACATATATATATTGAAATAATATACATATATATATATATATATATATATTTGGTGCTGGGGATTGAACCCAGAGGTGTTCTACCTCTGAACAGTACCCTCAGCCTGAGTTTATTTTTTATTTTGAAACAGGGTCTCACAATATTGTGGAGAGTCTCACTAAGCTATTGAGGCTGGCCTGGAACCAAGAACTGGGATTACAGGAGTGCACCACCATGTTCAATTTATACATATATATATAATTATATGTATATGTATATATATTATATATATATAATTAGGTTTATTGTTTCTTGTGTCCTCTATCCCCAACTACTAGCATAATACAAATTAAGATATTTAACTATTTCTTTTAGACTTGAAAATGTTTTAATTTTCTTATTAATTCTATAGTCTGGAATTGGTATAAAAATGAAGGAAAATGTACTGTTTTCTTTACCTATGTAATATTTAATTAATGTGGCATACTAGTTTGCAAAAGTCATTTTTATTCCTGATGCAATGAGCTTTAGCATATGTCATATATTAGACGGTAATGTAAACATGTTTGTTTCTGAAAGATCTATTCTTTTCTGTTCAACTATTTTTTTATTCTTGTATCAAAAGAAAATTAGATTTCCTGCTCTAATAAAGCACATATTAAACTGGACAATAAAATAATAAAAATAAGTTTGAGTCATGTAAGGCATAGTAAGTGCTCTGAAGAAAATAATGTGGGTCAAATGATAAAGTAGTCAAGACTGGGTTATTCATAACAGGCTCTTTTGTGGGAGGGGTGCATATGTAAGTTTGCATACAAGAAGAAGACAGAAATCTATAGAAAAGTGTGAGATATGCAAAAGGAACAGTCAAGGAATAATTCCAATCCAGGAATATTTTTTTGATATGCATAATAAACCGAAGATAAGTCTTTGTGAATAGACTTTCAAAAGCAAATTAGTACGTGAATGAAGTTGATATGAGTCACAGAGTCTAAAATATGTAAATCAGTATTGGTGATATAAAAATATCGGGTTCCATTTTTAGTTTAAAGGGAATATTTGGAAAAAGATTTAAGACTGGGATATATGAAATTGGCTAAAATATGAAAGATTATTGTTCCAAGTAAAAAATTAATTTAAGAGGACAAGAGAGAAAAATAGCACCAACACTTTGGTGGCTATTCACTTAGCTCAAATACTGATGTATGTACTCAGATATCAGTATCTGCGGTTATATGACAGGGTTAAATTTTTTTTTTTTTTTTTTTTTTTTGCGGTACTGGGGATTGAACTCAGGGGCATTCTACCTTCGAGCTATACCCCCAGCCCTATTTTTTATTCTTTATTTTGAAACCGAGTCTCACTAAGTTTCGGAGTGCCTCACTAGGTAGCTGAGGCTGGCCGCGAACCCGGATCCTCTGGTCTCAGCCTCCCAAATGCTGGGATTACAAGTGTGCGCCACCACGCCCGGCCAACAGGGTTAAATTTTAAATACACTGGGAAGTTAGAGATAAAGAAATTCCCTAATGGAATAATGAGACAAACAGAAGATCAGGAAGAATTCTAGGAAATGATCTATGGCTATAAATGATTAATACAGAGAAAAGTTTATGGTTAGCATATTTGATATGAAAATCCTGTGTCCAGGCTACATGATCTATATTTATTTCTTTGTTGAATTGTCTCAACTTATTTTTATTCTACAACATAAGAGATCTTTACAACTTTATAACATATTCATCTACATATAGGTGAAATATACAAGTTGATGAATTTGTGACATTTACATTTCTATATTTCTATCTCTACATCTTTGTCTCTGTGGAACAAGCATCAATATTAAGATCATAAGCACCTAAAATATATTCCTCTCCATCTGTAATCAGCCACTGTGTTTCAGCCTTCCCTCATGCCCAGGCAGCCAACTGCTGCTCTGCTTTCTGTCAGAATAGGTCAGTTTGTATTTTCTAAAGACTTCTATAAACATAATCATACAATATGTTATGTTCTTGTTCAGTAAGTTCTCAGAAAAATTATTTTGATATCCATAAGTGTTGTGTAAAGTCAACAAAAACAAATAAAATATTAGTTCTTTTAGTAGTCATGTATATGTGTACCACAGCTTGGTTATCCATTCACTTCTTGGCTGCTGTTTGAGATTGTATCCAATAAAGAAGAACATTTATGTACAAACATTTTTGCAAACTTATCTTCCATGTCTTATCCATGTAAAAATACCTAGGAGGATTTACCATACGGGAGGTGTGTTTAATTTTTTTTAATTGGTGCATTGTAATCATACATCTTTAAGTACAAGCTGATAAAGGCATATATGATGCACGCATTTCTCATTTAACCCCTTCCCCAATTCATACCCCATTCTCTTGCCCTCCCTCCTTCTCAAGTTCAGTTTAGTGATTGACTTTGATATGTTAAGTGAGATTAGTCAGTCACAAAGAGTAAAAAAGCATATGTTCTCCCTAATATGCGGATGCTAAGGAGAAGATGGGACATACGATGGACTCCAGATGAAAAAGGAGAAACCCTAGATAAACAAAGAAGTTGACTTAACTGATGGTGATGGGTGGGAGGGGGTAGGGAGGGGGGAAGACACCCTAATACACATGATGTAATTTTTAAAATGAGTTTCCAAAATATTTTCTAAGTTATTTTTTTTTTTTTATTTTTACTAGCAGTATTTAAGGGATTGATTTACTATAGGTCTTTATCTAAACTTGGATAATTTTCAGGCTTTATAACTTTATTTATCTATGTGTGTTCTAATGAAATTTTATTGTGGATTTTCCCATATGACTAGTGTTTTTTAAAATATTCTCATCCATGATTGGTGATACACACCTATAGTTCCAGTACATGGGAGGCTGAGACAGGAGGATCATAAGTTCAAGGCCAACCTCAGAAATTTAGCAAGACCCTCAACAACTTAGTGAGACTCTGTTTCAAAATAAAAAAGGGCAGAGAATATAGCTTTAGAGGTGGTGGAATGGTCCTGGGTTCAACCCCCAGTAAAAAAATAGGTTATATATATAATATATGTATGTTCTTGGCACTTTTCTTTGCAAGCTTTAATGAGATATACTTGACAAATAAAAATTATATTAAGTGTGTATATTGTGAAATAATAATCATAGTGAATCTAAAAAGCATCCATTCCCTCACATAGTTATAATTTCTTTTTGATGTATGTTAAGAACACAAGATCAACTTTCTTGGCAAATCTTAAATGTGTAATATAATTACATTAACTATATTTATGATTACAACAAATCTTCCAAACATTAATTTTGTGAAACTGAAACTATATACTCTTTAACCAAAATCTCCCAAACTACACCATTCTCAGTTCCTAGAATCCACTCTTCTACTCTGTTTTCATCAGTTTAAGATTTTAGAATACATGACTAAGTGAAATTTTTCAGTCTTTGTGTGTTCTACTTATTTCTACTAGCATAATTACCTCTAAGTTCATCTATACTATTGCAAATGACAAAATTTCCTTCTTTTCTTGAGATGGAATACTATTTCATTGTGTGTAAAAAAGAGAACATGGTGGTGCATGCTTATAATCCCAGAACTTGGGAGGCTGAGACAGGAGGATCCTGGTTCGTGGCCAGGCTCAGTTACTTAGTGAGGACCGAGGACCTCTGCAAATTAGTGAGACCCTGCTTAAAAATGAAGAATAAAAAATAGGGCTGGGTGTGTAGCTTGGAGAATGCCCCCGAGTTCCATCCCCAGTACTGCAAAAAAAAAAAAAGATAAACTAAGGAATGAGATATTACAATAGGTGCCTCAGAAAAAAAGATCAAGAGAGACTATTGTGAACATTTATATACCAACAAATTTGATAAACCAGAAGAAATGTATAAATGTAAGTTATCAAATATATTGGTACGTAACTGTTCATAATGGTCTTTTATTTTTTTTTTATTATCCTTGCTCAGGCACTCTCTTTTTTCTTGAATTAGTTTTGATAGGTTGCATATTTCAAGAGAAATAGATTAATTCCTAGAAGCCTACAACCTTCCAAAACTGAATAAAGAAGAAAGAGAAAGCCTGAAGAAATCAATAATGAATAAGAAGATTGAATTAGTCATCGGAAACTTCCCAACAAAGTAAAACCCATGACCAAATGGTTTCAGGAATGACTTTTACCAAACTTTTTCCAGGAAGAATTAATACCTATCCTTCTAAATTCTTCCAGAAAATAGAAGAGGGTCCACTTTCAAACTCATCATATGAAGCTAGCATTCTGGTAAAATCCAGGAAGTACGACAAGAAAACTGTAGGCCAATTACTCTGAAAAACTCAGATTTGCAATTTTCTTTATAAAGTTTGTCAATTTTTAAAAACGGGTGTTTATCTTCTTATTAACTACCTTAATTCTAACTTTTTTGTAATTTAGTGATGTTTTAATGCATCTTTATAGCATCTTAATCCTGAGCATATTTTTGTATTTCTATACACAACTGCTAAGTATTTTTCTACTACTTTTATAATATCCCAACACAAAAATATTACATGTTCCGTCTCCCACCATCTTTGCTATTGTTGTCACATATTTTACTACCACAAATGTTAAAAAATATATATTTTATATATGCAAATTTTAAGCATATGTGTGTGTGTGTGTGTGTGTGTGTGTGTGT
>PVLC010036618.1:0-15699 GCA_004027655.1 Graphiurus murinus
AAAAAAAAAAAAAAAAAAAAAAAAAAAGCAGTCAGAGTCTGGATACTGCACAGGCACTCAGGCTGGGAGGGGAGGGCAGAGCTCCCCTCTTCTCTAATGTTCATCCATAGTAAAGCCTTTAGTTTGAAAAATATGTAGAGACAATTGGAAACCCTAAGATCACAGTGACTCTTCCTGGTGCAATTTTTTTTTTTTTTTTTTTCGGAACTGGGGATTGAACTCAGGGGCATTCTACCTTCGAGCTATACCCCCAGCCCTATTTTTTATTCTTTATTTTGAAACCGAGTCTCACTAAGTTGCGGAGTGCCTCACTAGGTAGCTGAGGCTGGCCGCGAACTGGGATCCTTCGGTCTCAGCCTCCCGAATGCTGGGATTACAAGCGTGCGCCACCACGCCCGGCTTCCTGGTGCAATTTAGAGCCATAAAGACAGCAAGAGCCTTAAGCTTTGCTCTTAGAGATCACACACAGCTACACTGGCTGTAATTTGTGCCTCTATTTCCCTCCTATTCTTTGCGACCTGGAAAGGTAAATTCCGTGTGCTGCTTCAAAGCCCTCATAGTTGATAAGCAACCAATACAGCCCTATACAATACGGGTGAAAGCAAGGTAGATTATTGACCTCTGCACTTAGTAAGCACACTGTCCGGAGACAAGGAGGCCCCCCGGCTAAGGAATAAGTTACTAGCCCATTTCATTGATAATGCTGACAAGAACATGCTAATATAAAAACTATTTGAAGACTGGAGTCTAAGGGGTGGGGAGAGTTCCACTTTCGGGCTCTCCAGCATGTCTGCCAGGCACACTGATTTTCTTCTTTCCCTTTCTATTTCCTACTAACTTTGTAATAAAGTTATTTGTTAATGCTACAACCAAGCCATCTTTAATTTTATTTTCCCAATTCGATTTATTTTCTTTTAATTGAGAAAAAGAGCCCCCAACGTTGGTACAACTATAACACCCAGTATTACACACAGAAAAAATTAATCAGCCTGAATTGCAAAAATGCTGTTATTATATTCTTTATTTTTTAAGCTTTATGGATACTTATTAAATCACATGTTGATGTATCTAACATACTAAGTATAATGAAAATAGTATTTTTATTTTTATAATGAATTACATTTGGCAATAAAGTATACACTGCATTGAAACAATGTGAAGGGATTTAGGACATCTGATTTAAATGTACATATTTTAATATTTAGTAATGTTAGAAACAAATTTTTCTTTAGTTTGTCTACCTCTCCAATGATAATCAGTCCCTATGATTTTTGGAACTAAATTAGACTCCAATTAATTTAGGGGTAAAACATTTGTAATAAAGTTGGCATTGCGCGAATGTATAGAGATTGTGTGTGTGTGTGTGTGTGTGTGTGTGTGTGTGTGTGTGTGTGTGTGTGTTTGGGTATCCTTTTTGGTGCTGGAGATTGAACCCAGGGCTTTATATATGCTAATACATGCTAAGCACCTACTCCACCTCTTGGGCTATTGGGCTACAAACAACCCCAGCCTGTTTTTTTTTTTTAATGGATAAACAGTTTAAAACAATTATAAATTTATAGGAAAATTGCAAAGATTGTAGAGTTCCCATATACCTGTACCCAGTTTACCCTCTTGTTAATATCTTAGAATTAGTGAATTAATTTGTCTCAATTTGTGAATCAATGTTGTTACACCATTATGAGTTAAAGTTATACTTTATGCAAACTTCCTTAATTTTCCTTGAATGACCCTTATTTAAATTTTCAAGATGTAGAATACCACATTAAATTAGCTGATCAATCTCCTATAATGAGATTGTGACAGTTTTCCTCCTTTTGATGACCTGGACAGTTTTGAGGAGTCTTGTTAGGGTATTTGTAGAATGTCCCAGTCTGTGATTAGAGTGATGCTTTCCTCATTATTAAATTGAGGTTATGTGTTTTAGAGAGGTATGTGTTTTAGAGAGGTAAAATGCCATTTTAATCATATAATGTTGAGGGTACATATCATCATTATGACTTATTACTGTTGAGGTTGACCTTCATCACCTGTTTAGGTAGTGTCTCTTGCATTTCTTCACTGCAAAGATACTTTCTACACTCCCCTCTTTCTATAATTTATTCATTGGAAGTCTTTGGAAGGCAATCATTGAATACAAAATGATTTGGAATCTTTCTGTATGGGAGATTGGTTTCTTTTTCTCCACTTACCTATTTAATTACTTATTTATAATGATATAGACGCATAGGCACTTATTTTGTACTTTGGGTTATAATCCAATACTACAATATTTATTGTGCAAGTTGTTCCAACTTTGTCCAATGGGAGCTCTTTCAGTTGGCTCCTCTGTACCTTTTACATGCCATCAACATTGTGGATTTTTGTGTGTGTGCATTTCCTTAATTTCTTGCACTAGAAGAGGAACCAGGCCTATAATCAGTGATTTCTCTAAGGAATATTTTGGACATTTTTTACCTTACTAATCTTGAGCAAGTGCTGAAGATGGCTAATAAAAAGGGTCAGAGAAAGTATCTGAGCTCCATTGTTTTGTTAGTACTCTAAATTTTAAATCATCCTAATAATGCACACAGATTTTATTCTCTTACTGTTCACTTTGGTACCCATTACCCTTACAATGTATAGGAAAAACAAAAGAGGAAGTGAAGAGCCTCAAAGGCTTCTTTAGCCACACCCATTGTTATGCATAGATTTAGAAATGTACCAGATGATTCTTCACATATATCCTTCCTGCAACCTGCTCCCCTATTCTGATCCCAATAAATTCTCTTATCACCAATTCTTGAGTGACTGTGGATTCATTATTTTTCTCAGAGTATTTTAGGGTCAGAACATTTTGGGAAACAGGAGGTTAAATAAAGGTAGACAAATGCCTTTACTGCAGGTCTTCTCAGAGTCTGTAATTTGTTAATTGGTTCTATGAATATGCAAGATAAGATACTACATAGAAAATTTTCAGTCCTTTTAAAGAAAGGTGTTTTGTTCAGGAACCAAATATTTCATAAAACGTGCTTTTGGAAATGCTGTTAAAATGTTAAGAGTCTTGAGTTTGTAGTCAGAAATCTCGTCTTCAGTTCCTCACTCGACCATCAATTAGCTCTATTACCCCAGGCAAATCACTTAAGATCTATAAGTCTCTTATCCATAAAACAGACCTAAAAATGTTTCTCACCATATTGTTGTGAAAAGCCAAAAGAAGCAAAACCAATGTCTGTAAGAATTCTTCGAAAATGCTCAATGCGGTGCAAATTTAATAAAGCAGTCTGAAGGCAGGGGCCGTAACTTTGTTCTGCTAACCACTGTATCTCCAGTGTATAGCATGTTTTAATAATATTTAGTCTTTAGTAGTCAATAAATATTTATTGAGCAATTGAATTATATTACTATTACATTATTTTCTATTCATTTCCATGTATATGGCAGCTTATGACATTTCAGAAATCGACTTTTGAGATTAGGCATCAACGTGACAACATATAGGCAGAAATATACAGTTGGATTGGCTATGTATGTTCAAAAATATATATTGTACAGAAAAAATATATATAAAAGACTCCTAAACTTTTGATTGCAGCCTTTGTGTTGCTGAGCATGTGCTCGTAGCCAATGGCTGGCTGCCTTCTGATTAGTTTTCATTGCTTCAAGCTGACCAGATTTTCCTTTGAAATAAGGGCAGTGAAGCTTTCACATCCACACTGTGGTGATGTAAAATTTCTACTGCAGAGTCACTGAGCTGGTGCTAGAAGAAGAGGAGCACCTGTGAGCACAGGCTGTCAGGAGGCCCTTGGAGCCCTAGAGTGCTGAAGCTACAGCTGCTGGGTTCAGAAGCAGTTGGAAGTGCTTTGTCAGTCACTCTTGTGCAACCACAGGAGACCCACTGAAGGATTTTTACTTTCATTGGATGTATAATTTGTGTTGATTAAAAGTAATTATTGGAAGGATCCCTTTTGTAAAATGGAAGATAAGGTGCAGCTGTGATGAGGTGGCAGGAGAGACTGTGTTGTGATGTGCTTTGGTGAGAAGAATCATGTGATTGTACATCTTCCATTTTGCCTAATTCCCCCACGAAACAGTATTCAGTAAGTATTCCCAGGGTTAAGCGTTTTTTGATTCCAGCTTCTCTTTTCAGAAAATCAACTGGAACATGTTCATCATGTTGGAATGTGAGAAATTGCCAGCCTTCCCAGAAATGCTAGGTGACTATTTGAAATCTGGGAAGAACTTGTTCAGCTTTGCAAATTGGAAAAAGTTTTAAATCAAATTCAAGGCTTTGGGGTTAGGGAGACAAAGGGCACATTCAGTTTAGAGATTTTTCTTATCTTAATATTTAAATAATATACATACTACAGTCATGCAATTTATGAATTCTGAAAAGGAGAAAAATATTTAAGATTAAAAATTAAACCCTATATGTGATACTGATGCCCTAAGGTTTCCACAGAGTTGGCCAGAATTAGAGATTCTCCAATGATAGGTTAACAATTTCGCAGTGTTGCTCTTATTCACACTCTGATATAGTTAGCAACTCTTTCTCCCTCTCCCTCTCTCTGGTTCAAAAGATGAGGTATACACTTTAATGCTTGTATAAAATGTCTGTGGCTGGGGAAGGGAGGGCTTACTCTTAGATCATATGCTCTATGACTGAGGCAAGATGGATTCATTATTTTCCCCCTGAAACTTTTGCTTTCTTTCAAAAACCGGATTGTGACAGACATGGTGACATCGACCTATAATCCCAGTACTTAGGAGGCTGAGACAGGAGGATTTCAGATTCAAGACCAGTCTCAGCAACTTAGACTCTCAGCAAACTAGTGAGACCCTGTTTTGAAACAAAAAAATAAAAAGGGTTGGGGGTATACATCGAAGGTAGACTGTCCCTGGGTTTAATTACTAGTACCAGAAAAAAAGAAAAAGAAAACAAAAAGATCCCTTGCCCATTTAGAGTATCAACTTGTAATTTTACTGTATTATACAATAGCAAGTTTTAACTAAATATATTAGTTCTTAATTTAAACAAATAGATGGTAGAACAAGACTTCATGTATGTTCTTAAAAACTTTTCTTGAAACTCTTTTAGGTAAAATAAAACTTAAATGAGCAGTTATAGGGAGTTTTAAGCAAACATTTCAACCTTAATCTGGAAATTACATTTCAGAATATTTCCTTGTGCCTTGCAAATCTATTGAGGTCAGTGCACTTGTAGAAGCATAGCTAAATTCTAGCAACTCCAAAATAATTAGTGAAATCAAGTTGGAAATGTTGGTAAGCAAGCAAAGTTATTATTCATTCTGTACCACACTAAAAATGTGGGAGGACATGTTAAGTGATAAATTAGGTATGAACTGCTTTAATCTGTAAGCTGAACATGTTAGCAAACGGCTTGCTTTTGTAATTAGTATTTATGGCCACAGGAGAGTGCCTCTTTTAAAACAGTGACAGGAAATTGATCAGTTTAGGTTGTCATAGCAACCCAAAGATTTCTATTGCTTCTGTCGGGTTCAGCCTATTATACTGTATACCTATGTTTAGAATTATATTTATGAACTGTAAAGATAAACTACTCAATAATGCAAAAGATGTTGGGATGCCGAAATGCCAAACTGACAAAGTCCAAATGAACGCTTGAATACTTGATAACAAGCTTAAGTGCTCTGTGGTTGTCATGACATTTCTTTTACAAAGCAAATGATGTCTAGAAAAAAAAATCTTAAATCTAGATGAAAATGCAAATCCCTTTATGACAGTATGTGGCTGTCACATTCATAATAAGAGACAATAATTGATGATTTATGAGATGACACCATGGCAACAAAGTCTTTCATCATTGGCACCCCTTGGTTACTTTTATTCACGGACTTGCCGGTGCCTGTGAAAAGTTTCCAACATGACATACAAGAAGGTCTACTCGTACCTTAATCCATTAGATCTCACTTAACTCTGGGTGGAAGCGTTGTCTGGATTCTCAGAATTGTCTGACAAAGTGAGAGCTTGCAATGTCTTTGGTAAAAAGCTCGTAAGCACATTCAGTAGCTAAAAATGGGCAGATTTGTTTCTGTCACTAGCCTTTGAAAGAAAATCCATAATGCCTGTCTTAAGTTGGAGCACAAGCTGTTAGATTGTTTAAAGTTATGATGTCTGATAATACCCTTATATAGGAAGTGGGAATAGAGGATGGGAAGGGCAGTACCCCTTGACTTGCCTTGAATTCCTAAGACAGATTGTTTTTAAAATTTGATTATAATGTTTAGCTCTTTTTAAAAGTAGAATAAATATGTAACTGGATATCGGGAATGGCTTTAGAGTGTTTGGTAGGCCACAAAGTAGTATGTTACCATCAGTGTTTCTACTATAGATTATTTAAAACCATTAGAAATATAGTGAGTCACCTGCCTTGATTTTACTGCCAATTCATCAAAAAAGTGATATCCTTTAGTATTTGGACCTCTAGAAAGGTTCAAGTGATTGAAACAAAGGGTTAAGCAAGATTATCATTTTGAAATCCTTTCCAGTGAAATTGGACAGTGATTTTTAAGAAATGATAGAAATATAAGTGGTAGATATATAAAATACTGAAACTCTTAGACTTGAGTGCCATGAATATAAGTAAATAAAGATAATTTAGCTTTTATACATGAGATTTTAAAATAGAAATGGGAAGGAATTGTCCAAATACTTATTATCAAACTTAAGCTTATTTGGGAGGTAAAAATCTATAATACTCTTTTCTTTGAGAAATTATATAAATTATATTGAGCCAGTTATATAAAGTATGTAAACTGGTCAATCTTTTTATTTACACATGTGCTTTGAGGCTGTGGAAGTTTCATCAACTTAGAAGCCCTGACTATGCTGAGTTTGTAATTTTGTTTCCAATTAGCAATTAATAAAAAGGAGTCTACCAGTCAATATAATAATGAATTAAATGAGTTAATATAAAAAAGTTAATTTTGGTTGTGGATTTTCTTCTATATGATTGATAAATAAAAAATGATATTTTGCCATAGACTATTTGTATTTCCTCTATTGAAGATTTTGTTCTCTTCAACAGTTTGATATAAAGATACTATTTGATTTATTAATATTATGTTTATTTTCTTGTCTTTTGTAATAGATTTCTACTAGAAGAATTATTTAGTTGAAGGGTATATATATAGACTTCAGGCATAAGAATTAAAACATTTATGGTAAGGGAAATAGTCTAAAATGTTTCTGTAAAGGATAAGAAAGCAGGAGGTTAAGAATTGGGATGTGAAATTTAAATGAATTTGAGACATTTGAATTGTCACAAAAGTAGAAATATAGAAGAATTGTTTAGTTGAAGGGCATATATATATATATATATATATATATATATATATATATATATATATATATATATATATATATATATATATCTCCTGGTGTGTGTGTGTTTGTCATACTGGAGATTGAACTCAGGGACATTCTACCTCTGAGCTACACCCCCAGCTCTTTTTAACATTTATTTTGAAACAAGGTTTTTCTAGTTTCTGAGGGCTTCACTAAGTTGCTAAGGCTAGTCTCGAACCTACAACCCTCTTATCTCAATCTCCAAAGTACTGGGATTATAAGTGTGCAGCATTGTGCCCAGCTATACATTTTGATAACTAATGCTTAAGTCTAATTTAACTACAACAGCAACTGTTCTTGGCCCAAAATTTTACTAAGTAATCTGGAAAAATATCTAAGATGTAGAACACATTGTTTCTGTTTCTAGATGTTTATGACCAATTGAGAAAGATACTACCTATAAGCATGAATCAAACAAACATAAGTCCCAAATTAAGAAAGTGTTATACTGTATTATATATAGACTTCAGGCATAAGAATTAAAACATTTATGGTAAGGGAAATAGTCTAAAGTGTTTTTGTAAAGGATAATAAAGCAGGAGGTTAAGAATTGGGATATGAAATTTAAATGAATTTGATACATTTGAATTGTCACAAAAGCGTTCCTCTAGGTTTTAAGTGCCTATGTGAACAAAGGCAGAGATTTATAAATAATTATGGTGTATTACAGGAACCTTAAAGAACTGCCGTGGTAGTACTGATGAATAATAACAACATTTAGATATCAGATTTGCTGCTCGTCTCCATTCTTAATCTTGAGAATCATTCCCCTTCCACCCTGCTGAACATCATTATCCTTCTTCCTCTTAAAGTTCAAATATATTAACAAAGATTTCAAGGCCCTATGCCAATAGTTCTTATTTGGAGGCAATTTTGCTCCTAGAGAACTTTTGGCAATGTTTAGAGACATTTTTCTTTGTCACAATGGGTGATTGTGGTGCTACTGGCATCTAGTAGGTAGCATCCAGGAATGATACTAAATATCTTATAATGCACAGAGCAGCTCCTAAAATGCAAAGAATTGTCTGGCCTGAAATGTCAATAGCTCTGAGGTTGAGAAGTGACAAATGCTACCATGTAAGGTTTAGCCCTGCCCACATTGTCAATCTCATCTCAAGCTACTTTGTCCCTTATTATCAATTGAATCACTTGGGAGCCCTTGAACATTCCATTTCCCCTTGTACTTTCAGAATTTCTAAATGTTCTCTCAACTTGGAACACAGTCATTTTTCCCTTCTCCCTGTACCTCCTCCCTCCAGCCTACTAAATCTACTCATCATTCTACATATGTTTATAAGCTTGACTCTTGGAGAGCAAGAACTATGTCTTATCCATTTTTACATCACCATTTCCCAGCATGCTGTTTGAGACAAAGTAAATGCTGCTTAAAGAAACACATAGATCGGTGGTAGGTTTGGATGCTAAGCTAAACAAAGGCTTTAAGGGTTTGTGTGATTATGTATAATAGCTGTGGCAATAAAGAGGAAGTGAGGAATGAAAGAGGCCTCAAAGTGAGAATTCTCACAGCTTTGTCACTGATTTTATATGGATTGTGACAGAAGAGTCAAATCTGATTTCTATGTATTAGGTAGACTGAGGGAATGGGAAAAAACTGGGGAATTGTGAAGGAAGCTTTATTTTGAGGAGTCAAATAATGAGAATCTATTTCATTGATTTGATGATCCCGTTAAGTGGCTGGAAATAGAGCTGTCGGAATGTTCTTGGCTAGTTCTGTGACTGTGGGCAAGTCATTTAATCTTGGTCTCTTTATCTGTGAAATGGAGAGAGAATGAATACCTACCAGATAAAATGAGTTAATACATTTAAAACACATATCTGTATTACAGTTTTGGAATTATATTTAATAAATGTTAACTGTTCTTACTGTTATTGTAATTTCTGTAGCTAGGAATGTCCTTTCCTTCCTTGATCTCTATCATTTGAAATTGAGCTTTTCAGTACTTCTGCTAGTTTATCTATGAAGCCTCTTATAGTGACTTTGAGCAATGACGATCACCTCCCTTCCCTGAACTCTTACAGCATTTTAGTTTTTTTTTAACTTTTATTTTATTAATTGGTGCATTGTAATCATACATCTTTCTTAGGTACAAGCTGATAAAGGCATACATGCACACATTTCTCATTTAACCCTTTCCCTAATTCCCACCCCACTCTCTCACCCTCCCTCCTCAAGTTCAGTTTAGTGACTGACTATGATATATTCGTGAGAGTACATCATGTGCATTAGGGTGCTTCCCTCCCACCCCCAACCCCCGTCTGTCACTTCAGTTAAGTCAACATCTTTGCTTATCTAGGGTTTCTCCTTTTTCATCTGGGGTCCCTCTTATGCCCCATCTTCTCCCTAGCATCCGCATATTAGGGAGAAACATATGCTTTTTTACTCTTTGTGACTGGCTAATCTCACTTAACATAATGTTTTCCAGTTGCATCCATTTCCCAGCAAATAGCATGATTTTTTTCTTCCTTATGGCTGAGTAAAATTCCATTGTGTACATAACCCACAGTTTTGTAATCCATTCATCTGTTGATGGACATCTTGGCTATTTCCATAGTTTGGCAATTGTGAATTGTGCAGCTATAAACATAGATTCACATGCATCGGTCTGATAATTTGATTTCCGTTCTTTTGAGTAGATACCTGAAGTGGTATTGCTGGATCATATGGTAGGTTCATTCCCATTAATCTGAGGATCCTCCATACTGTTTTCCAAAGTGGTTGCACTAATTTGCAATCCCACCAACAATATATTAGGGTTCCCACTTCTCCGCACCCTTGACAACATTTATTGTTGTTTGTGTTTTTTATGATTGCCATTCTGATTGGGGTTAGGTGAAATCTCAAGGTAGTTTTTATTTGCATCTCTCTGATTGCTAATGATGTAGAACATTTCCTCATACACTTATTGGCCATTTGTATTTCTTCTTTGGTGAGGTGTCTATTTAGAGCCTTTGGCCATTTTTTGATTGGATTATTTGTTTTCTTAGATGTGATTTTCTTGAGTTCTCTATAGTTGTGGGGTCGTGTTGACTCCTTGTTTCTTTGGTATTTCTCCTTTCCATGGTTTCCCTGTTCTTAAATTTATAACTTTGTTGCTCTTGCACGCTTTCTCTGAATTTATAGGTTTCTTATTTTTACTTACTCTCTGTGAATGGTATCTTGTACTGAGTTGCAATTACTCTGGTATTTCTTCTGCCTGCTCTATTGGTGCCTTTGGTGGGTTTCAGGTGTTGACTTCTAGGATCTAGCAAAAGCTAACAAAGAAACCAATCCTCTGAATAAACATACATAAATCGAAGCAATGCAAAGTGAAAATAGAGTAAAAACGAAACAAAACAAAGCAAAAAACCCAGAAAACAAGACACATCAGCAAGAAGCAAAATAAAAATCCCTGCAAGTTTGTAAGAACAGACCTGGTTTGGCCTCTGCAGATCTTTTGGGTAGATTTCTGCTGCTGTGGGCGGCCGACAAGATGGCGGCTGTTACTGCTGCGCATGTGCCGGCTCCCCCATTCTCCCTGCTGCTCTCTAGCTTCCGACCAACTGCCCCTGTTGCTTTACTCACTTTTCTGCTGCTTTGTTTCTCTCTCCTTCTTCCAAGAAGCTGCTCCTGCGGCAGTTTTGATTCAAGCTCTGCAGTGCAGTTATCTCTGCACCGCCTCCATAGGGAGAGGTGTGCTGGGATAGCCCTGCGTGGGCTTAAGCTGGTGGTACCATGTGTTCTGGTCTCTGTCCAAGGTGCCTCGATATGCTGCCTATCTAGGATGAGGAGTTCAGGAGTCGCTCACTCCGCCTCTGGTTGCTGGGAATGCAGAAGGTCGTTATATATTCCTTTGTCAGTAGACCCCACGCCGGGGGCTGGCTCAGTGGCAGCCGCGGCCACGGAGATGGGCTTCTTTGCTCTCCCTGGTCAGCCTTCCGGATTCCGATCAGCTGTATTTCAGTTTTCGTAGCGTTTTTCACCTTTTTGTTGCTTTTTTTCCTCTGTCAAAAACTGCTTCTATGGTTGATTTGAATAGAGCTCACAGCACCTCTTGAGACGTGTCTCACTCCATCGCCATCTTCTTCGTTGAGTTCTCTGTATATCCTAGATATTAGTCCTCTATCAGAAGAGTAGCTGGCAAAAATTTTCTCCCACTCTGTGGGCTCTCTGTTGAGGTTCTTGATAGATTCCTTTGCTGCACAGAAGCTCTTCAGTTTAATGCAGTCCCATGTATTGATCTTCTTTTGAGTTGTTTGTGCTTTGGGGGTCTTGTTGAGAAAGTTTTTACCTGTGCCTATGCATTTTAGTTTTTTACATCTCACATACTGCCAAATGCTACAACTGAATAGATATTTGCATTATAGTCTCTATTATATTGTAAGTTCCTTGAGGGTGAGACTGTGATATATTCATCTTTTACTGACATATAGTAAGTGTTAAACAAATATTAGGTTATGATAATCAGTTATCATTGTTATTATTATTACCATTAGGGAATCATCAACAGAAGTGTGGTAGCTGACTCTAAGAATTAGTGCAGTCTCTCATTTACATTCAATATTAGTGCTCCTAATATTTTCAAAGAACATCAATTATGTTTTATGAAATAGAACACAGCATCATTTTAAATTGAGTAAGTACTCAGTAATTTGAATAATTTAAAATGTATTTAATTGATACTAGTCAAGTTTCATTATTATAGGAAAGCATTCCAGATGAAAGAATATTTCTTTTTAAAAATCAGATATTTTCAAGCTGTTAACTAATACTGAAAGCTCTTTTGGTTATAAGCTATTACAGAATACTTTTGCCTTGAATGCTAAAACTTTGAAGGAAAAATGTTTAAAGTTCTCCTAAAAAATGATAGAATTTTTTTTCAAAATGTAATAAATGATGTCCATGAATTCATAAGAATGCATATCCTCTCTAGCTTTTCTTAAGATATAAGATATAAAATATTTTGTAGGTAAGGTATTCATAACAAAGTTCAGAAAATAAAGTCCAGGGATGTCTGAAGAGTTTTGTGGTTATATAACTTAAGAAATTCACTCTCAGACATTCTTTCATGTTTTACACACAGTTTAATTTGATTCAGTGATTCCGTAAAGTACTCTCTGTTTAGGAAAGTCTCATAATTGTGATTTATTTTTTATATGTGGACGTGATCTCTAATTGAGAGAACCTTCTTTTACTATTGATGTGAATATAGCTGCTTTTTAATTCAATTGGGACTCTAAGTGCACATCTTAGGGATACGTTTGGCCTTTGGTCTAGATGTATAAGCAGGGAAATACTACAAATGAATATTAACTGAAGGTTCACACAAGCATACTCTGATTTGAAATGACTATCTCTAACATATAGCATCAAATGACTAGGTGGAGCTCCATTAGGAAAAAGTAATTTCTAATATAGTATTTCTTTTTAAGCAGTTCCACTCTAATTTTATAAAAGGAAAAACTTGCCAGTGTTAAGTAGCTTTAAAGTATATATAATCAATCAAGTTATGTTATATACTTGAAATAATATATTTGATGAGATTGGCTGTTACACGTATATCCATTTTTCACTTGAAGTTAACAGTTGTTTTAAGGGAAAAAAAGTAGACTTACTTGGCCATTTTATAAATAGGCAAACATAGCATGAGAAAATATCAATATTTATTGCACCATTCATGAACATGCATCAACAAGCAGTGACATTTAGCTGGCCAAAAGGTAACTGAAAGAGATAATTAAAGTAGTGAGGCAGTATTACTCAATAAATATCTATCAATATTTGGTTGACTACCTCAGAATAATACATAAGAGGCAAAGGCTAAAAATCAATATTTTATAAACATATAAAATATTATAGATTAGAAAACATCCTATTATTGAGGCTTTTATTTAAGTAACTTGAGTGATATTTAAGCATAGTTAAATTCAGTTTCTTGGATCATAATTGGAAAAGTGCCTTTTAATATATTTACTTTATTTTCTGTTTTCTCTTTTTGTTAAGGCCTACTCACTTCATTTATAAACCCTACCTTGAACTTCTTCCCCATTTTTTCATTTAAAAAAGGTTCATTGAAAACTCATATATTTCAGGCACTTTCAAGTAGTAATCATATAGTAACGAACAAAATAGACGGGAAAAAAATCATGTACTCACAGAATTGGTAGTCTTGTGGGTGCAGACAGAAAACAGGTAAAATAGTATATTATATAGTAGTAAGTGCTAAAATATAAAGATGAGAAGTGGATTTGAAATTTGAGGACTGGAATGGGATGCAATTTTGGTGAAGGTGAATAGGGAAGTCCTCACTGAGATGACTTTGGAGAAAAGACATGAAGGAAATGAGGGAACAGGGCATGGGGGTATCTAGGGCTATAACAGTTCAGACCAAGTTCCTGAGGCAGAAGGCTTGACTGTCAAAGAACAGCAAGAAAGACAGCATGTTACAACCTCATTCAGGCTGAAACAGCTTGGATGAGGAAACCAGTAGTAGATTACATGAAAGAAGTGACAAGGGACCGGAACACCCGAAGTTTTGCTTTTACTTTTAAAGAAATGAGAAGCCATTGGAAGGCTTTGAAAAGAGGAATATTGTGATGCTATTTTGAAAATGTATGATATGTGATGATTTGAAAAAAGATGTGATATTTCTTTGCAAAGAGGAATGATGTGATGTTTTAACAGAGTTACTCTAAGGAAGGTTCTCACTTAAGATAATTAGAGAATTGTAATAGGAAAGTTGTAGATTTGGGATAATATGGGAAGCTAAAATCTTCAAGGAGTAAGAAAGAGTGACCTGTAAATTAACAGATGACTCTAAAGAGGGGTAGTTGGTGATAATATGGTGATAGATGATTGTATTATGATCATATCAAAATGTGATTTTTGTGTGTGTATGTGCTACTGGGGATTGGACCCAGGGGCATGTTGCTTCCAAGCTACAATGCCCATCCTTTTTACTTTTTATTTTGAAACAGGGTTTTGCTAGGTTGCTGAGATTCTCACTAAGTTCCTGAAGCTGCCCTTAAACCTTAGATCCTCCTGTCTCAGCCTCCCAAGTACTGGGATTATAGGCATGCACACCATGCCTAGCTCAGAATCTGATTTTGATAATATGGGATTCAAAATTGAGTATTTTATGAAGGACTGAGTAAAAATGTATGGAAGCAATAATGAACACACCTGCCTTGCCTCTAGGCCGGTAGTATGAAGAGTGTGGAAGGGTGAAGAACCAATCCTTGAGTAGGCTCATATAGTTTTACATAGATAATAATAATGTTTTTGACTGTGGCCTATATAGGTCTTATTAAAAGTCCCATAAGTAGGATTGAAGGAGAGTTTGGGAAAGTGCAACTCTCCAGGATATACATATATTTGCCTCACTGTATTTATTATCCCTGGAGTACAAGGGCAAGTTCAATGTACAGGAAGTCCATTTCATAATAAAACATTACAAATAGTTACCTTGTGAAATGATGAGTCATAACATCCCTTGATTATTCTTCAGAGAAGCAAGGTTGCTTTTTTTTAAAAAAAAGCAGCAATATAGATTGCAAGAAATGAAAAACTATAATTTCATTATGACAGAATAAAGTCCTGTAAGCATAGTAAGAACCCTGAGAAAGCAATTTTTACCTAATGTACTAAGCGATATTCAAAAATTTCATAACACTATTTTAACAACCTATGAGGACATGGCAAGTCATAGTTGGTTAAAAAAAAGAATAATTTTGCCAGGAGCTATTCAAGAAATTAAAAATAAATGTAAAAAATTCTGTTAGTGAAGAAATATGATCTGAAGCAAGTTTAAACAGTAATATATTTTTATATGTAAGATATATTACTTCTTTTTTTTATTTTTTATTGTAGCAATTCGTGGAATATAGCATACATCTTTGTTAAGTACGAGTTGTTAACAACATATTTGCACACAATTCTCATTTGACCCCTTCCCCAATTCCCACCCCAATCCCCTCCCCCTCCCTCCCCCTCAGGTTCACTTCAGTGAGTGACCTTGATATGATTGTGTAAGTACATCATGTGCTTTAGGGCGTCCCTCTGCCCCTTGCATCCACTACAATTAAATCAACTTCGTTGGTTATCGAGGATCACTCCTTTTCATCTGGAGACCCTACTATGCCCCGTCTTCTCCCTAGCATCCACATATTAGGGAGAACATATGCTTCTTAACTCTTTGTGACTGACTAATCTCACTTAACATAATGTTTTCCAGTTGCATCCATTTCCCTGCAAAGAACATGATTTTATTCTTCTTTATGGCTGAGTAAAATTCCATTGTGTACATATCCCATAGTTTTGTAATCCATTCATCT
>PVLC010036619.1:0-15698 GCA_004027655.1 Graphiurus murinus
AAAAAAAAAAAAAAAAAAAAAAAAAAAAAGGAGAGCCTTAGCTGAGCATGGTGGCACACACTTGTAATCCCAGCATTTGGGAGGCTGAGACGGGAGGATCCAGGTTCACGGCCAACCTCAGCTACCTAGTGAGGCACTCCGCAACTTAGTAAGGCCCTGTTTCAAAAAAAAGAATACAAAATAGGGCTGAGGGTATAGCTTGGAGGTACAATGCCCCTGAGTTCAATCCCCAGAACCGCAACAAAAAAAAAAAGAAAAAAAAAAAAAAAAGGAGAGCCTTATTTTTGGTCCTGGGGATGGAGCCTAGGAGCATATTTTATCTCCAAACTACAGCCCTATTTTTATTTTGAAACAAGGTCTCGATAAGTTGCTGAGGGCCTCCCTACTTTGCTGAAGCTGGCTTCAAACCTGCAATCCTCCTGTTGTTCCCCACTCCTATTTCATTTTTTATCTTGAAATAGGGTCCTCTTAAGTTGCTGAGGCTGGCCTGGAATCTGAGATCCTCGTGTCACAGTCTCCCAGGGACTTAATTGCCACATCTGATATGATGTACTTTCATAGGACTAGCAGCACAGTAGGTTTATTCACACCACCACCACCACAAACACGAGAAATGCATTATATCATGACCTTGCAATGATTGTGACATCACTAGGGCATAAGAATTTGTCAGCTCCATTATAATCTTTTTTTTTTTTTTTTTTTTTGCGGTACTGGGGATTGAACTCAGGGGCATTCTACCTCCGAGCTACACCCCCAGCCCCTTTTTATTCTTTATTTTGAAACAGAGTCTCACTGAGTTGCCGAGTGCCTCACTAGGTAGCTGAGGCTGTCCGTGAACCCGGATCCTCCGGTCTCAGCCTCCCGAATGCTGGGATTACAAGCGTGCGCCACCACGCCCGGCTAGCTCCATTATAATCTTATTAAATCACTGTCATGTATCTGGTCTACTCTTGGCTGAAATGTTATTATGCAACATGTGACTATATTTATCATTTCTTTTCATTATGAAGCAGATAGTGCGCATGTTAAAAAGCATTATCTCAGCAGGTATGGTAGTGCAAGCTTGTAATCCCAGTACTTAAGAGGCTGAGACAGAGGATCGCAGGTTCACCACCAGCCTCTGTAACTAAGCAAGGCCTTCAGCTACTTAGTGAGACCCTGTTTCAAAATAGAGAATAAAATAGGACTAGGGGTGTAGCTCAGAAGTAGGATGCCCCTGAGTTCCATCCCCAGTAACAAACACAAAGGGCATTCTCTTCTATCTTGAGACTGCAATTAAATGTTGAATACTTTACTAATATTTGTTTTACTCCAGATTTCTAATTTCTGCCTTTCCGATTCTACTGTAATCCAAGAAGCAGAATACTTTGGATACTTAGAAAAGAAAAAACAAAGTTTTTGGAAATATTTATCTCTACTGGCATTTGGCATTTTATTTTATATTGTTTTGGTTTTTGGTACTAGGGATTAAACCCAGGGGCATTCTACCTGTACGCTACACTACCAATCCCTTTTATTTTTTATTTTGAAGCAGGATCTCACTAAGTGACCATGTGTTGGCCTCAAAACTGCAATCCTCCTGCCTTAGCCTTCTAAATACAGGGATTACAGGTATGCATCACTGTGCTCAGCTGTTTTTTTTTTTTAATATTTCTGTAAAAGGCTACATATTGGACATGCTGTGGCAATTTCATACCAAAGCCTGTGCCTCCAGGCCCCCAATATGCTGCTAAACATTTCCCTCTCAAGACAAGTAGGCAGCTCTTAGCTGTTGGACTTTGTATCTGCTTCTTATAACTTTACCACAGTCTTTGCACTCTGAGAGCCTTGATTCTTCTACCCACCTTTATTCCCAAGGCAATTTTTTTTCTCTTTTGAAATTATTCCTAGTTAGCCAGGCATGGTGGCATGAGCCTGTAATCCCAGTATTTGGGAGGCTGAAACAGAAGGATCATAGGTTCAAGGCCAGCCTCAACAACTTAGCAAGGCCTTCAGCAATTTAATGAGGTTAAAAAAAAATATATATATATATATATATATATATCTCCAGTTGTAATAACTTGCAATTTTCAAACAAAAATATTCACTTAGCACTTATTGTCTTCCAGAAACTTTGCTAAATGACTTATATTGATCCCTTTGTTTAATTCCCTCAAGACATTTTAAGTGGTTCTTATCACCCAGCTGAAGAAACTGAGGCTTTCAGACATTAAATAACTGGCCCAAATCACAGACTTTGAAAGTGCAAAAGAAGGGATTCGATCTGAAGTAGCTGAAATTGTTATCTCCTCATGTTATATGCTTATTTTCTTATAATAACCTCAGGCATTTTCACTGCCACTATAATTGTACATACAGTATATGAAATAACTGCTACTTGCTTAGCATGCATTATACAAATGAGACACTAGATGGCACCAAATGTCAAGGAACTAAACAACAAAGTATTTCCTGGCTCAGTAATTAAAGTAGTAATGGGTAAACTAGGTAAACTGGAAAGAATTAAGGGGAAAAAAAGTAGGTAAATTGATAAGAATAAAGCCATTCTATAATTGTGTGTGTGTATGTGTGTGTGTGTGTGTGTGTGTGCGCGTGCGTGTGTGTGTGTGTGTGTGTGTGCGTGTGTGTGTGACGCTGGGGATTCAACTTAGGGGCATTCTACCTCTGAGTGCACCCCAACCCTTATTTTTTGGAAACAGGGTCTCGCTATGTTGATGAGAGTCTCACCACTTGCTGAAACTGTCCTGGAACCTTCGATCCTCCTGTCCTCCTGTCTTGGAACCTTCAATCCTCCTGTCCTCTTGTCTCAGCCTCCCAAATACTGGGATTACAAGCATATGCCACCATCCCAGTAGCAGTCTAGAATTCTGGTTGGAACAGAGCTGCAATTCCCTCACAGGGCATTACGGAGGACCTGTCACTGCTGAGCACATGCAGGATGCTACAGCTGACCAGAGAACAGGTAGATTCCTTCCTTACTGTCAAAAATGAGAAAGCTTAATGAAGAATACAGACAAATAAGCAATAACAACATATTTTGGAAAATATTGTGATGGTGACAGATCCTCAAGTCAGCAGGTCTGTCATAACAAGAAAAATGTTCATGAAGATGGGACTTCTGGGAAGATGGCGTCGGAGTGAGACACCTCTCATCAGGCACTATGAGCTCAATTCAAATCTGCCATAGAGGCAGCTTCTTGACAGAAGAAAACAAACAACAAAAAGATGAACAATGATACAAAAACTGAAACACAGATGATCAGAATCCGGAAGGCCGACCAGGCAGAGTAAAGAAGCCCGTCTGTGTGGCCAAGGTGCCATGCCACAGAGTGGCAGCCACCATTGAGCCAGCCCCCAACCTGGGGTCTACTGACAAAGAAATATATAACGACCTTATGCATCCCCAGCGACCAGAGGTGGAGTGAGCGACTCCTGAACTCCTCATCCTAGCCAGGCGGCATATCAAGGCACCTTCGACAGTGACCAGAACTCGTGGTACGACCAGCTTAAGGCCGCGAGGGGCCATCCCAGCTCACCTCTCCCTACAGAGCCGGGACAGGGATCAACTGGACTGCAGAGCTTGTATCAAAACTGCCACATGAGCAGCTTCTTGATGGAAGGAAAGAGAAGCAAAGCAGCAGAAAAGTGAGTAAAGCAACAGGGTCAGTTGGTCAGAACCCAGAGAGCAGACCAGGGAGAATGGGGGAGCCGGCGTGTGCGCAGCAGTAGCAGCCACCATCTTGTCAGCCGCCATTTTGTCTGCCGCCCACAGAGCAGCAGGGATCTACCCAAAAGATCTGCAAAGGCCAAATCAGGTCTGTTCTTACAAACTTGCAGGGATTTTTATTTTGTTTCTTGCTGTTGTTTTTTGCTTTCTGGGTTTTTTGTTTGTTTTATTTCGTTTTTACTCTATTTTCAATTTGCATTACTTTGATTTATCTATGTTTGTTCGGAGGATTGGTTGCTTTGTTAGCTTTTGCTAGACCCTAGAAGTCAACACCTGAAACCCGCCAAAGGCACCAACAGAGCAGGCAGAAGAAGTACCAGAGTAATTGCAACTCAGTACAAGATACCATTCACAGAAAGAAAATAAAAATAAGAAACCTATAAATTCAGAGAAAGTGTGCAAGAAGAGCAAATATATAAATTTAAGAACAGGGAAACCATGGGAAGGAAAAATAGCAAAGAAACAATGAGTCAACACAATCCCACAATAACAGAACTCAACAGCACTGAATGGCAGAGATTACGAGAAGAACAATTCAGATCTTTAATCAAGAAACAATACAAAAACTTCCAGAAAGAATGCAGAGAGAGCTGGAAAGAAATAAAGGAACAAATAAACAAAGAATCTGACACCCTTAGCAGGAATCATAGAGAAGCCTTGAGGGAAGTGAAGGATGTGAAAGATGCAATAATAGAAGTGAAGGCATCAATACAAACTATAAACAGTAGATTCGACCACATGGAAAACAGAATATCACTCCTAGAAGATGACCATTCCAAAAATGAATAAATTATACATAATCTAGAAAAAAAATTTGACAGTATGAATTGGACATCGATGAGATCTGGGCCAACTTTAAGAGAGCTAACCTAAGAATAATAGGCATAGAAGAGGGATTAGAAGTTGAAACTAATGGAATAAACAACATTTTCAAAGAAGTAATATTACAGAATTTTCCAAACAGAAACAGAAGTAGACACACAGGTGCAGGAAACATATAGAATCCCCTTTAGACAAGACCAAAGAAGAGGTTCACCACGACACATAATAATCAAGATGACTAATGTAGAGGCTAAGGAAAGAATTCTAAAGACAACAAAAGTAAAAGGCCAAGTGACATTTAGAGGCAAACCAATTAGAATCACTCCAGACCTCCCAACCAAGTCATAAAAGCCAGGAGGGGCTGGAGTAACATAATCCAAACTCTGAAAGAAAATAACTTACAGCCAAGATTCTCCTACCCAACAAAATTCTCTCTCAAAATTGATGGGGATATAAAAACCTTCCACGACAAACAGAAACTGAAAGCATTTATGTCTTCCAAACCAGCACTAGAGAAAATACTCAAAGAGATTACAAAGAAGAACTAACAAGTAAACGTCAGAACCAGAAAAACAATAATTTCCAGGAAGCAAACAACTAAGCAAAGAAGAATAAACACTGCTGAAAACAGAAGTCAAAACTCAAAATGTTAGGAATTAAAAATCATCTCTCAATAATCACACTGAATATAAATGGTCTCAATCCCCAATAAAAAGGCACAAGGTGGCAAAATGGATTAAAACCCAGAGTCCATCTATATGCTGCCTGCAAGAAACAAACCTTACAAACAAAGATTCCCACCAACTAAGGGTGAAGGGCTAGAGTAAGGTAATCCATACCAATGGAACTCGAAGACAAGCAGGAATAGCAACTATGCTATTGGATAGGCTTAACATTAGATTTCAAGCCTAAGCTCATCAAAAGAGACAAAGCAGGTCACCTTTTACTAGTAAAAGGAATAATCCAGCAAGAGGAAATAACAATTATCAACATTTATGCCCCAAACATAGGTGCAGCCACTTTCATAAAACAAACTCTGCATGATATAAAGACACAAATAGATCCCAATACACTAATACTAGGAGACTTCAATACTCTTCTGACATCACTAGACCGATCTTCTAAAACAAAGGTCAGTAAAAATGCTTTGGACCTAAATAATACCATAAACCAAATGGACCTGTTAGAAACATACAGAATATTTCACCCAACTATGGCTGAATTCACATTTTTCTCAGCAGCCCATGGAACCTTCTCCAAAATAGACCACATTCTGGGCCACAAAGAGAGCACTGGCAAATTCAAAAAATGTAACATAATTCCCTGCATCTTTTCAGACCACAATGGAGTGAAACTAGAAATCAACTCTAAAAAGACCCAGAGTAAACCATGTAAGCACATGGAGACTGAACACCACATTGCTGAACGAGGAATGGGTCATAGAAGAAATAAGGGGAGAAATTAAAAAATTCCTAGAAACCAATGAAAACAGAGACACAACATATCAAAACCTCTGGGACACCTTAAAGGCAGTACTAAGGAAAATTTATAGCACTGAGTGTCCATATAAGAAGAACGGAAAATCACCAAATAAATAACCTAATGACACAGCTCAAAGCCCTTGAAAAACAAGAACAGTCTAACCCCAAAGTCAGTAGAAGACAGGAAATCATGAAAATCAGAGCAGAAATTAAAGAAATAGAGAATAAAAAAACAATACAGAAAATCAGCAAAACCAAAAGCTGGTTTCTTGAAAAAATAAACAAGATAGATAAACCATTGGCCAACCTAACCAAAAGAAAGAGAGAATCAACCCAAATTACCAAAATAAGAGATGAAAAAGGTGATATCACCACCAACAGTGTGGAAATACAGAGGATCATCAGAAACTGTTTTGAAAAACTATACTCCAACAAAATAGAAAATCTAGAAGAAATTGACAATTTTTTAGATACATACAACCTTCCAAAATTGAGTCAAGAATAGAAAACTTAAATCAATCAATAAAAATCAAAGAAATAGAAACAGCAATAAAAAGTTTACCATCAAACAAAAGCCCAGGGCCAGATGGTTTCCCAAGTGAATTTTATAAACCATTTATGGAAGGACTAATCCTAGTATTCCTCAAACTATTCCGTGAAATTGAAAGAAATGGGACCCTCCCAAACACTTTCTATGAAGCCAATATCACATTAATACCAAAGCCAAATAAAGACAGCTCAAGCCGGGCATGGTGGCGCATGCTTGTAATCCCAGCATTCGGGAGGCTGAGACCGGAGGATCCAGGTTCGCGGCCAGCCTCAGCTACCTAGTGAGGCACTCCGCAACTTAGTGAGACCCGGTTTCAAAATAAAGAATAAAAAATAGGGCTGGGGATATAGCTGAAAGGTAGAATGGCCCTGAGTTCAATCCCTAGTACTGCGAAAAAAAAAAAAAAAAAAAAAAAAAAAAAAAGATAGCTCAAGAAAAGAAAACTATAGGCCTATATCACTGATGAACCTAGATGCCAAACTGCTAAACAAAATACTAGCAATGTGCATTCAAAACCACATCAAGAAAATTATCCACCATGACCAAGTCGGTTTCATCCCAGGGATGCAAGGATGGTTCAACATATGAAAAACAATCCATGTAATACACCACATAAACAGAATCAAAGACAAAAATCACATGATCATCTCAATTGATGCTGAAAAAGCATTTGACAAGATCCAACACCCATTCATGCTAAAAGTACTGCAGAGAATCGGAATAGAAGGAACATACCTCAAATATCATATCAGCCAATATCATATTAAATGGAGAAAAACTGCAAGAGTTCCCACTAAAAACAGGAACAAGACAAGGATGTCCATTATCACCTCTTCTGTTCAACATAGTACTTGAGACTCTAGCCAGAGCAATAAGGCAAGAGAAGGAAATCAAAGGGGTAAAAATAGGGGGAGAAGAAGTAAAGTTATCCCTCTTTGCAGATGACATGATACTATAATTAGAAGAGCCAACAAAGTCAACCAAAAAACTTATAGAACTGATCAACAAATTCAGCAAAGTGTCTGGATACAAAATCAATCTTAAAAAATCAGAAACTTTCCTGTATGCCAACCATAAATCCACTGAAAAAAAAATCCAGAAAACAATTCCACTCACAATAGCACCCCCAAAAATAAAATACTTAGGGATAAACCTAACCAAAGAGGTAAAAGACCTCTATAAGGAAAACTACAAAAAGCTGAAAAAAGAAATCGAAGAAGACCTTAGAAGATGGAAAAATCTACCATGCTCTTGGATAGGCAGAATAAATATCATCAAAATGGCCATCCTCCCAAAAGTAATCTACAGATTCAATACAATACCCATAAAATTACCAAGGTCACTCCTCACAGACAGAAAAATCAGTCCTTAAATTCATTTGGAACAACAAAAAGCCTAGGATAGCCAAGGTAGTTCTTAGTTACAAGAACCATGCAGGAAGTATCACAATACCTGACTTCAAACTCTACTACAAAGCAACAGTAATAAAAAACAGCATGGTATTGGCACAAAAAGAGAAACACAGACCAATGGAACAGAAGATTCAGAAAAAGACCCACGTGCTTATAGTCAACTGATTTTTGACAAAGGAGCTAAAAACATACACTGGAAAAAAGATAGCCTCTTTAACAAATGGTGTTGGCAAAACTGGTTAACCATATGCGGGAAAATAGAAATAAACCCCACTTTCTCACCCTGCACAAGAGTCAACGCAAGGTGGATCAAAGACCTGGAAGTCAGGCCAGAGACCTTGGAGCTACTTGAAGAGGGCATAGGACCAACACTTGAACACATAGGCACAGGTAAAAACTTTCTCAACAAGACCCCCAAAACACAAGCAACTCAAAGGAAGATCAATACATGGGATTGCATTAAACTGAAGAGCTTCTGTGCAGCAAAAGAAACTATCAATAACCTCAACAGAGAGCCCACAGAATGGGAGAAAATTTTTGCCAGCTACTCTTCTGATAGAGTACTAATATCTAGGATATACAGAAAACTCAGAAACTCACAGCTAAGAAAACAAATAACCCAATTAAAAAATGGGCAAAGAATCTAAGTAGACACTTCACAGAAGAAGAAATACAAATGGCCAATAAATGCATGAGGAAATGTTCAACATCATTAGCAATCAGAGAGATGCAAATAAAAACTACCCTGAGATTTCACCTAACTCCAATCAGAATGGCAGTAATCAAGAACACAAACAACAACTGCTGGTGAGGGTGTGGAGAAGTGGGAACCCTAATACATTGCTGGTGGGATTGCAAATTAGTGCAACCACTTTGGAAAACAATATGGAGGATCCTCAGATGAATGGGAATGAACCTACCATATGATCCAGTAATACCACTTCTGGGTATCTACCCAAAAGAACGGAAACCAAACTATCAGACCGATGCATGTGTATCTATGTTTATAGCTGCATAATTTACATTTGCCAAACTATGGAACCAGCCAAGATGTCCATCAACAGATGAATGGATTAAAAAACTATGGGATATGTACACAATGGAATTTTACTCAGCCGTAAAGAACAACAAAATCATGTTATTTGCAGGGAAATGGATGCAACTGGAAAACATTATGTTAAGAGAGATTGGTCAGTCACAAAAAGTAAAAAATCGTATGCTCTCCCTAATATATGGACGCTAGGGAGAAGATGGAACTTAAGAGGGACTCCAGATGAAGAAGGAGAATCCTTAGGTAAACAAAGAATTTGACTTAATGGAAGGTGATGGGGGGAGGGGGGAAACCCTAATGAGCATGATGTACTTTCATGAACACATCAAAGTCAATCACTAAACTGACCTTGAGAAGGAGGGAGAAGGAAGGAGTGGGGCGGGAATTGGGGAAGGGTTAAATGAGAAATGTGTGCATGTATGCCTTTCCCTACACTAGCTTGTACCTAACAAAGATATGTGATTACAATGCACCAATTAAAAAAATAAATTTTAAAAAAAAGGGAAAGATGAAAAAAAAAAGTGTTCATGAAGAAAGAGTTTGAGAAACTCAGCCTCATACTGGGTGACTGGCTGAAGTGATTCTGAGGAGGGTGACATCATTCAGGATGTGGTAGATGAAGAAAGTGTTGTTCAGCGAGTTGGAAGCAGCTGCAGATTTGGGGGTGGAAAGGGGGCATATGATGAGTTCCATTTGAGATCGTGAAATCCTTCCTTCCTTCCTTCCTTCCTTCCTTCCTTCCTTCCTTCCTCTCTTCCTCCCTCCCTCCCTTCCTTCCTGCATTTATTTATTTATTTTTGGTATGGAGAATTGATCTCAGAGGTATTCCAAATCTTAGCTGTATCCTCAGCACTTTTGTTTTTTATTTTGAAACAAAGTCTGGCTAAGTTAATGCGAGTCTTGCTAAATTGCTGAGGCTGGTCTCAAAAGAACCTCCTGTCTCAGCCTTCCAAGTACTGGGATTACATGTGAGCACCACCACACCAAGCAAAATGCATATTTAAGTGGGAAGGGAAGAAGTCCAGCCAGAGAAAATGAGGAACAAAAAGAGAAGAAGCTGGCTGAGACAGGAGGATTGCAAGTTCAAGGCCTGCCTGAGGAACTTAAGCCTTGTTTCAAAATAAAATAGGACTAGGGGTGTAGTTCAGAGGCAGAATGCCCATGAGTTCAATACCCAGTAACTCCTCCTCCACCACACACAAAGTATGTGAGAGATTTGGGTCATAACTGAACCCAAGTTTCAAAAGCAAAGAGAGGCAGTGGTAATCAAAGTAGTAATGAATAGGGGTGAAATGGCCTGGAAAAAATTACAGAAGAACTTGATAGAGACAAATGGGTAGACTAAGAAGAGAATTCACACCGAAGTGAATAGCCTATAATACATATAGTCTTTCCTTCCTTCCTTCCTTCCTTCCTTCCTTCCTTCCTTCCTTCCTTCCTTCTTTCCTTCCTCCCTCCCCTCCCCCCCCTCTCTCTCTTTCTTTTTTTTTTGTACTGGAAATTTAATATGCATGTGTGAGTAAAGCCCCAAGCTGCATCCTCAGTCCTTTTTATTTTATTTTGAGGCAAGGTCTCCCTATGTTGCCCAGGTTAGCCTTGAACTTGTGATCCTCCTGCCTCAACCCCCAGAGTAGATGACATCACAGGTGCCTGTTCTAATATTTTAACACAAAACTGATGTTTCTAAATGCTGAGTAGCTCTTATCCAAAATGCCTGGCCAGCAGCATTTCAGATTTGGGTGTTTATCAGATTGGGTAATACTTGCATAGACCATACCAGATGAAGGCCCTTCAGCTGAAAATCCCAAATCCAAAACACTGTAAAACCTGAAAGCTTTTGAGTGTCATTTTGGCACTCAAAAAAAATTAGGATTTCAGACCATTTTAAATTAGGGTTGCTCAACCCATACATGGTTTAGACAAATGCTAGCCAATACAACTTTTTTTGCTCCCTGGTGCTGGGATTCAAGCCAGGGCCTCACACATGCTGGACAAGCACTCTACCACTGAGCTACATCCCTGGCCTCCAGTACAACTTATGGTGATTATGAAAATGTTCTGTATCTGCACTGTTCCTATGGTATCACTGGGTACATGTGGCTACTGAGCACCTGAAGTATGGTGAGAGCATGCAGGGAAATATAGAGAGCCTTGACTGGATGAAGGTATGTTCCCAAGACAGCAAGGCGTCAGCAGTAACCTCTGTTACCCAAAGTGCTTAGCTCACTGACCACCCTGGCGAATCCTATGTCACTGCCATTATTACTAAGCATGTCTGACTTGGTTAATACTGGATTCACACTCAGAGCTAAAAATGCTACTATTTTATCTTTGGCATAATTAGATGTTTGGTTTTTTTTTTCTTTTTTTTTTGTGGTACTGGAGATTTAACTCAGGGGCATTCTACCTCCAAGCTACACCCCCAGCACTATTTTTTATTCTTTATTTTTGAAACCGAGTCTCACTAAGTTGCGGAGTGCCTCACTAGGTAGCTGAGGCTGGCCGCGAACCCGGATCCTCCAGTCTCAGCCTCCCGAATGCTGGGATTACAAGCTTGCACCACCATGCCCGGCTTAATTAGATGTTTTAAAAATGTCCCATGTACAGAGGAAAAACTTGTCTTGTTTTGGCAGATATTTTCAAAAGTATTAATCATTTCTAATACTCAAAAGTCAACCTTACCAGGTGTGGTGGTGCATGTTTGTAATCTCAGTACTTGAGAGGCTGAGACAGGAGGATCACAGGCTCAAGACCAGCCTCAGCAACTTATGAGGCCATCTACAACTTAGTGAGAGCCTTTTTCAGAATGAAAAATAGAATAGGGCTGGGGTATAGATCAGAGGTAGATGCTCCTTGGTTCAATCTCCAGTACCCCCCCCCCACACACACACAAAGTCAACCTTTCTCACTACGTATTTTCATTCATGAGCTTAAGCAAAATATTGCAGGTCTCACTGTCATCACAGAGATCTATTCACTGCGATGAAGCAAAATCTACATCTCAATTTAGCCACATTGATCAATCCTGGACACAGATCGTCAGTGACTATGCTCATCTAGGATGAGGATCAACATTTTTCTTCAGCCAAAAATGAAAATATACAAACAAGTGGCTATAGATGTTAATATTTTCATGGCACTGAAAACCATCAGCAGCCAGGTGTGGTGGTGCACGCCTATAATCCAAGTACTTGGGAGGCTGAGACAAAAGGATAGTAGGTTGGAGGACAGCCACACAACTAAGAGAAACTCTCAACAACCTAGTGAGACCCTGCTTCAAAATAAAAAATAAAAATAAAAAAAGAAATGATGGTATAGCTCAAAGTAGAATGCCCCTACGTTCAATCCCAAGTACAAGAAAAAAAGAAAATGAAAATCATCAGCAAATAAAAAGATTAAGCATACAAGTGTCTCAAAGTATGTTACCATCTTGTACTACAATCTCTGAATTGTGATATAACAAGAGTGTTTGCAGAGGAATAAGAACTCTTCAAATAGCAAATTTATTTAATTTAGAAAAGTCAACACTGACAGATTGGTACTCACTTTGTGTTTAGAAAAGAGTGTAGTTATGGAAGAGTAATCAAAGAATTGCTTAGAAGAAAAACTAAGAGTGACTTTTCCAAGCTTTGCTTTTGTCTGCTTAGACTTGCCTTGGTCTTTTCAAAATTGGCTTCCTCAGTCATGTGCACGGCATGTTTCACCTGCTCACAGGCACTTGCTTCTCTCTGCTGTACGTCTGCCAGATTGCTCCTTACAGAAACCAGCACTGACATTAAGTCATCTCTCTCTCTGTCGGCATAAAAAGAACAAGAAATGATCAAACTATCACGTACTCCCAAGTTGGGAGGATAAATCACATCAGCATGTATTAGTGGAAGAGTCAGGGAGGGCCAGCTCAGCAGACTGAAAGACACCCAGAGGATGGCCCTCTGTCCTCACTTGGCAAGAGGCTGCATCTGCGGGGACAAGAACTTATTGTGGGAAAGGCTGGCACAGTGAGGACTATAGAGAAAGGCCCTGAAAGGAGCAAACTAGCTAGGAAAGGGGAAGGGAAGCTCAAAGAAAACAAAAAACAACAAAGTAGGGGAGAAATGTATCTCAAACTAGAAGTTAACACTTTTTTGGACTGAGTTTATTTTATTCTTTGAGGCCTTGATACATTCAATAAGCATTTATTTTATAATCTAAGTGTAAAATCTGAGTTATATGAGATAGATGGTGTTTTTGTTTGTTTGCTTGTTTTTGGGTACTAAGGATTGAACCCAGGGAAGCTCTACCACAGAGCTACATTTCTAGCCCTATTTTAAAAATTAATTTAAAAGCCAGGCATGGTGGCACACACTTATAATCCCATTACTTGGGAGGCTGAGACCGGAAGATCCGGGTTCATGGCCAGCCTCAGCTACCTTGTGGCAACTTAGTGAGACCCTGTTTCAAAATAAAGAATAAAAAAATAGGACTGGGGGTGTTGCTCAGAGGTAGAATGCCCCTGCATTCAATCCCTAGTACCACAAAAAAAGAAAAAAAAATTAATTAAAGCTGGGTGTGGTGTGCACACTTGTAATCCTAGTACTTGGGAGGCTGAGACAGGAGGATCACAGGTTCAAAGCCAGCCTCAGCAATTTAGCGGGGCTCTCAGCCACCTAGTTTCCAAATGAAAAATTTTAAAAATCAGGATAGGGGTGTAGCTTGGAGGTAGAATGCCTCTAGGCTCAATTTTAATTTTGTGGTGCTGGGGATTGAACCCAGGGCCATTCTACCTCCAAGATACAACCCCAGCCCTATTTTTAATCTTTTTTTTTTTTTTTTTTAGAATTTTGATGATGTTGCTAAGTTATGAAGGTCTTGCTAAGTTGCTGAAGCTGGCCTCCAACCTGTGATCCTCCTGTCTTGGCCTCCAATGTAGTAGGATTATAGGTATATGCCACCACACCCAGATACTTTTTTTTCAATTTTTAGAAGCCAACATTTTTAAGAAGGAAGTAAATAAAAGGCAAAATATTTATATCATCTAGTTTTTTAAAAGATAGAGTAACATAGAAGGGACTAAGCTTTTGTTTTTGCCCATGATTCTTTCTCATTCACTGAAACAAATATATGTCCTTTACTTGTCATCTTTCTCTATGATCATCCTTTGCAATTGTCTCTTTCCACTAGAGTCTTTCACCTATGTATGAATATATTCTTCTGCTTCAGTGGGTGGTACTGTGGCACCCCTTAACCCCCTGGTTATGTATACAAAACTTACAATTTAACAACACTACCTCATTGAGTTTGGTCATGGCTATATCCACTCCTCCTCAGTACTTCTCAATAGTCTCTTAGGCTAAGGTGTTTATTTGGGATAGAAGTGAAGGGACCCGTTACTGGGTGTAGTGGCACACAGGGTGATCCCAGTACTTGGGAGGGTGAGACAGGAAGATCAAAGGTTCAAGGTCAGTCTCAGCAACCTAGCAAGATCCTGTTTACAAATAAAAATAAAGTAGGGTTCAGGGTGTGGCTCAGAGATAGAATATCCCTGGGCTCAATCCCCAGGACTACAAATAAATAATTTAATTAAATACATAACTAAATAAATCAGTAAATGTGAAAGCAATGCCAATATGATTTAGCATGTAAAACAGTAAGGATGCAAATTCATGGTATAAGTAATATGGACTGAATAAAAATGCCCAGAAGACAAAAGGAAAAAAGTGAAGTAGGAAACTTTCTATGTACACAAAGGAAACAAAAGGATGTCGGCCTATTCCATGGGCTATTTTCTGCTTTGGTAAGTAGTTCAAGCTTTAAACTATGGTTTCAGAATCAGTTGAGCTAAATGCTTCCAGTTTCCTTTCCAGTGCCAAGTTCTAAGCCATCAGAAAAGTTTAACTGTGGTTTTTTTTTTTTTTTTTTTCCTTAGCAAACTTTAAGGAGTCATAGTTTAGAAGACTATAAACACTGAGTCTGAATTGCTTCTAAATTAACCAATGACTCTATTTTTTTTTTTTTTTTTTTTTGTGGTACTGGGGATTGAACTCAGGGGCATTCTACCTTCAAGTTATACCTCCAGCCCTATTTTTTATTCTTTATTTTGAAACAGGGTCTCACTAAGTTGCGGAGGGCCTCACTAAGTAGCTAAGGCTGGCTGCAAACCCAGATCCTCCCATCTCAGCCTCCCAAATGCTGAGATTACAAGCATGCGCCACCACTCTATTTTTAAAAAATCTCTTAAAGGTAAAATGATCTAAACTATTTGTGGTATTTACAAAGTAGCTACATTTTTAGAAATGTGTAATGCTCAACAAAGCAACAATTATTAGCAGTTTCATAAAAACTCTTTTAAAAAAAATTCTGCAAATAGCATAAAATTCATGGGAGCATGGTTACCTCCCCCCTTTTCATGATATTGGGGTTTGAACCCAGGGGCATTCTACCTCTGAGCTACACCCCAGCCCTATTTTTTAATCGTTATTTTTTTTATTTTTTATTTTTTTGGTTTTTTTTGGCGGTACTGGGGATTGAACTCAGGGGCATTCTACCTCCGAGCTACACCCCCAGCCCCATTTTTTATTCTTTATTTTGAAACCGAGTCTCACTAAGTTGCGGAGTGCCTCACTAGGTAGCTGAGGCTGGCCGCGAACCCGGATCCTCCGGTCTCAGCCTCCCG
>PVLC010036620.1:0-15594 GCA_004027655.1 Graphiurus murinus
AAAAACAAACCTAGGCATAGTAGGATAAGCCTGTAATCCCAATATTTGGGAGGCAGAGATAGGAGGATTGCAGGTTTGAGGCCAGCCTCAGCAATCCAGCAAGGCTCTCAGCAATTTAGCAAGGCCCTATGTCCAAATAAAAAGTTAAAAATAAGGCGAGGGGTGTGGCTTGGAGGTAGAATGCACCTGGGTTCAATACCCAGTAGAAAAGAAGTTATTACTTTAGGCCCTATGTTATGGTTTAGTTACAGAATGTTCTCTGAAGAAACCATGTGTTGATGTTCAGAGGGTTGTAATCTCATCAGTGGATAGATCCATTGTAATGGATTTACTGGGTGGTAACCTAGGCAGGTGGGGTATGACTAGAGGAGATGAGTCCCTGGGGATTGTGTTTGTGTTTTTTAACGCCCCCCCCCCCATCTCTCTCTCTCTCTTGCTTCTAGCCTCCATGATGTGAGAACAGAGGATTGCTCTCTTCCTCTCTCTTTCTCCTGTCGCCATGCCCTGACTTCCCAGATGTACCTGGCTGGACATGAACTGAACTCCTGAAATCTCCAGAACTGTGAGCAATAAACTGTCCTTCCTCTATGTTGTGTGGTCAGGTGTTTCGGGTTACAGCAGAGAATGCTGACTAAAAGATATTAAAATAAAGGAGTATTTCAAATAATTTCATACCCATAAACTCAACAATTCATTTAGCTTCATTAAAAGGAAAACTTTGAGCCAGGTGTGGTGGTGCACTCTTATAATCTCAGTACTTGGGAGACTGAGACAGAAGGATTATAGGTTTGTAGCCAGTCTCAGCAACTTAGTGAGGCCCTCTGCAATTTAGTGAGACCCTGCTTCAAAATAAAAAATAAAATAAAAGTAGGGGTGTAGCTTGGAAGTAAAATACTCCTGAGTTCCATCCCCAGTATCACCAAAAAAATAGAAAAACTTCTTTCAAAGACATAAAATTTGAAAGACATTCATGAATAAAATATTGAATTCATGAATAAATAATTCTATACCTCTGAATTACTAGTTTAAAAACTTCCAACAAAAATAATAAATAAATCCTAGGTCTTAGACCATCACGAGTAAAACTGAGTTAAACATTTAAGGAAGACATATTAATTCTACATAAATTCCTGGAAAATAAAATGAGAAGAAACATTTCCAACCCTATTTTTCTGAGGTAAGCACAACCTTGAGGCTAAAATCAGAAAAGGACATTACATTATAACTATTGAACAATATCCCTTCATAAATATACATAAAAAAACTCCCAACAAAACATTAATAAATTTTAATCAGCAATAAACTCCAAGTGGATATACCCAGGGAATGCAAGGCTGGTTCAGTATTTGAGAACTGATCAATGTAATTCACTATATTCAGAGGTTGAAATACCTCTGATGAGTTCAACACATAGAGAAAAAGCAATTGCAAAAATCTTAACATTCCACTTATGATTAACAACTCTCAGAGAACTAAAACTAGAGGGTAACTTCCCTAACCTAAAAAGGGTATCAGTTCAAAGTTGAAAGCTAGTATCAAAAGTAATACTAAAATATAAATGCTTTTGCCCTCAACTAAAGGACTGGCAAAAAACATCAGTCTTTATCACTACTACTCAACACTGTGGTGGGTTAGAGTAAGTGCAAGAAGGCAAGAAAAGGAATAAGAGGCACACAGATTGGAAGAGAAGTAACAAAATCATCTCCTCTATTTGCAGGTGACATGGCTATATTTACACAGATAATTCCAAGGAATCTATAAAAAAATCCTAAAACTAATTAGCAAGACTGGAACATAAGGACATTATTTTTAAAGTACCATTTGTTAACATGCACATTAGAAAACCTAAGTTATTTATGAATAAATCTAACAAAATATATGCAAGATATATATGCAGAAAACCAAAAATAAATGAGAAAAGAATTTTTTTTAAAACCTCAATAAATGATTTACTATATAACTACAGTAATCAAGAGAAAGTGGCATTGGCAAAATATAACAAAAGGATCGTGACAGTTGTCAACCTGATGGGATTGAGAGACACCTAGAGTTATGAGACTTCTAGGTGTGTTGATGAGGGTGTTTCCAGAGATGACTGGCATGTGAGACGGAAAACTGAGGGAGAAGTCTTCCTTAAATGTAGACAGCACTGTCCAATAGGCTGGGAATCCAGATAGAAGAAGGAGGAAGATGAGTGGAGGCAAGGTGGATTCTTCTTGAGCAGGTGTGTCTATTGCCGCTGCCATTGTCAGAGGACATCAGGCCCTAGGTCCTTCACTCCTCCAACACGAAGGCTCACCAATAATTCTCCAGAGACTTTCCAGGCTTTCTGTCTTGAACTGGGGCTGTAGCATTGGTCCCTCCTGTGTTGAGGCTCCAGATTTTTGGACTGAGCAGCTACTGGTTCCTCCTGCTCCCCGTTGTGCAGATGGCCAGTGTGGGACTATGTAGCCTCTATTCATGTAAGCCAATCTAGTAGGTCCCTTTCATAAACACACACACAACACATAATCTGTTGGATCTGCTCCCCTAGAGAACCCTGACAAATCAAAAGATCTATGTAACAGAACAAAGTCCAGAAATAGATGCATATAAATATGAACCCTTCACTTTCTCAAAGGCAAATCAGAAGAATACTTTCTTTAAAAAGGTACTATAAGCTGGGCGTGGTGGTGCACACTTGTAATCCCAATATTTGGGAGGCTGAGACAGGAGGACTGAAGATTCACTGCCAGCCTCAGCAACTTGTGAGGCCCTCTGCAACTTAGTGAGACCCTGTTTCAAAATAAAGAATAAAATAGTGCTGGGGGTGTAGAATGCCCCTGGGTTCAATACCCAGTACCGCAAAAAAAAAAAAAGAGAGAGAGAGAGAGAAAGAAAGAAAAGGCACTACACTGTTTCTCAAACCATCAGACATTTGTGTCCACAAAAATGATCTTTGAATGATAATTTTTATATTATACAAAAATCAAGTTGAAATGGATCATAAAACTAAATATAAAAGCTAAAGATATAAATCTACTAGAAGAAAACATAAAAGAAAATCTTTGTGACCTTGGGTTAAGCAAAGTTTAGACAAGATGCCAACAGTACAAAAGAAAAAAAAATGATACAATGAATTCAAAAATAGAAAGCTTTTATACTTCGAAAGATACTGTTAGGAAAGTAAAAAAGTCATAAATTGGGAGTAATAGTTATAAAACATAAACATGTGCACAAACTAATAAAAAGAACTTTTCTTATAACTCAATAATAAGGAAACAATCCAATTTTTTAAATGGACAAAATATTTGAACAGATATTTTACCAAAGAGCATTTTGGATGGCAAATAACCACAAAAGCACCAATATATACCTATAAGAACGGCTAATATACAAAAGACTGACTCTGCTAAGTGTTAGCCAGGATGTGGAAGAGCAAGAAGTCTTATACATTGCTCAAAAGAATGCAAATTGAGAGGGAGGAAGGGCGAGGGAGCGGGGTGGGAATTTGGGGAAGGGGTCAAATGAGAATTGTGAGCACATATATCGTTATCAATTTGTACCTAACAAAGATGTATGCTTACAATATATAAATAATAAAAAAATGCAAATTATAAAATGTGTTTGAAAAACAGTTGGAAAATTTTCCTAAAAAGCTAAACATACATCTATGATATGATCCAGTCATTCAACTTTAGGAATTTACCCAAGAGAAATGAAATGGTGGAAACAACCAAATGTCCATCAATTGGTGAAGTGAATAAACAAAATGTGGCATATTTATACAATGGGATACAACTCAGCAATAAAAGACTCGATGTATTGATATATACAATATATATGAATCTCAAAATAATAATACTAAGTGAACAAAGCCATATTTCTCTTTGAAAATATACATTCTGCGTAATTTTATTTATATTAAATATTCTAGAAAATGCAATCTAATCTATAATGACAATTATAATGAAAATATAAGGGAGGAAAAGGAGAAAGGAAAATCTGGAAGGTGAGAGATATATATTAATTTTCTTGATTGTGGTAAGGATTCCATGAGTGTACACAAATGTACAAACTCAAAATTGTATACTATAAATGTGCAAAATATGGAATTTGGAAAAGGCAAATAAATGAATGTCTTAGAACTCAGAGATCTTAAAATATATAATCATCTTAATGAAATTATAAAGGACTATAATTTTATATATGTTATTAATTAATACTTTATGCTTGTATGGTACAGGGGATTGAACCCAAGGACACTGCACCTTTGAGCCTAACTCCCAGCCCTATTTTATTTTTTATTTGGAAACAGGGTTTGGCTGAGCGCCTCACTAAACTGCGACCCTCCTGTCCCAGTCTCCCAAGTACTGGGATTATAGATGTGTGCTACTATGCCTGGCTTAAGTGATTTATTAATTTTTAACAGCTTTCTTACAATTAAATTTTAAACCAACTCTATCAAGATTATTGTAATGTGGTAATTTAGTTTTTAAAAAAAAAATGAATAATCCCCAGTAACACACACATGGACACAGGCAGGCACACACAAACACACAAATAAACTAGCTGGTCTATTTCCTGATTATCTGAAAATTTTTACCTGTAACCTTTAAGCTTTGCCATATATAATATATATTATATATGTATATATATTATATATATTATATTATATATTATATACATATGCCATATATATAACATATATATGGCAAAGCTTAAAGGTTATATATATATATATAATAAAGGTTATATATATATATAATATATATATGGCAAAGCTTAAAGGTTACAGGTAAAAAAAAAAATATATATATATATATATATAGTATGGCAAAGCTTTTAAAAGTAAAACTATGTTTCCCTCATCTACTAACCATTATAGTCTGAGACACTGTCTGGAACAGAGTAAGTTAAACATTTACTCAATTAATGTGTTCCTATACTGAAATCATTTTCTGCTCCTGCTCCTTCTCAATTATTCACAAGCAAGGACTAATGTTAAGACCCATTATAATGTGGGAATGTTCCACCTCTAACATATCAAACTCTGGACCACTGTTCATTCCTAGCCCTACATTCTTATCTCATAATCTGTCACTTTCCCTTAAATTACAAATTCACTTAGTAGTGTCTGCAGTTTTGGGCCTTCCTTGCCTCACAGGCTTCATTACTCAGTTTAGATCCCAAAGTAACAAATAACAGAATAAAAGAACAAAAGTAACAAGTAACAGAATAAAGAAACCAGCTGGGCGTGGTGGCGCACGCTTGTAATCCCAGCATTCGGGAGGCTGAGACCGGAGGATCCAGGTTCTCGGCCAGCCTCAGCTACCTAGTGAGGCACTCCGCAACTTAGTGAGACTCGGTTTCAAAATAAAGAATAAAAAAAAAAAAAAAAAAAGGACTGGGGGTATAGCTCAGAGCTAGAATGCCCCTGAGCTCAATCCCCAGTACCGCAAAAAAAAAAAAAGAATAAAAGAAACCAAATTCCATTGTCCAACACTCAAAGACTCACAATTTGGCCTCAATGTATTTCCCAGATTTCCTTTTTATTGTATTTTTTTGGTTGAAATAACTTACATGCCAAGAAAACTTCTAATATTTTTTTTTATTCTATGTATTTCGGAATCTTTTTTTGAATGACTGCCTTGTTCTCCAACTGTTCATCAAGGTACCATAAATCTTCCAAGTCGTTGCTCAACCACATTTTCTTTATTCCATTATATACCTTAATTAAAATAATTTAATTAAAAATACTTTCATCAAAAACCTCAACAGAGAGCTCACAGAGTGGGAGAAAATTTTTGCCAGCTACTCTTCTGATAGAGGACTAATATCTAGAATATACTGAGAACTCAAGAAACTCACAGCTAAGAAAACAAATCACCCAATAAAAAATGGGCAAAGGATCTAAATAGACATTTCACAAAAGAAGAAATACAAATGGCCAATAAATTATGAGGAAATGTTCTACATCATTAGCAATCACAGAAATGCAAATCAAAACTACCTTGAGATTTCACCTAACCCCAGTCAGGATGGCAATCATCGAAAACACAACAACAAATGCTGGCGAGGGTGTGGAGAAGTGGGAACCCTAATACATTGTTGGTGGGATTGCAAACTAGTGCAACCACTTTGGAAAACAGTATGGAGGATCCTCAGACGAATGGGAATGAACCTATCAGATGATCCAGCAATACCACTTCTGGGTATCTACCCAAAAGAATGGAAACCAAACTATCAGACTGATACATGTGTTTCTATGTTTATAGCTGCACAATTCACAATTGCCAAACTATGGAAGCAGCCAAGATGTCCATCAACAGATGAATGGATTACAAAACTATGGGATATGTACACAATGGAATTTTACTCAGACATAAAGAAGAACAAAATCATATCATTTGCAGGGAAATGGATGGAACCGGAAAACATTTAGGTTAAGTGAGATTAGTAAGTCACAAAAAGTAAAAAAATAGTATGCTCTACCTAACATGCGGAAGCTAGGGATAAAATGAGGCATAAGAGGGACTCTAGAAGAAGAAGGAGAAACCTTAGGTAAGCAAAGAAGTTGACTTAACTGAAGGTGATGGGGGGGCACCCTAATGCACATGATGGACTTTCACAAACATCAAAGTCAATCACTAAACTGAACCTGAGAAGGAGGGAGGGCGAGGGAGTGGGGTGGGAATTGGGGAAGGGTTAAATGAGAAATGTGTGCATGTATGCCTTTACCAGCTTGTACCTAACAAAGATGTATGATTACAACACACCAATTAAAAAAAAAAAAAGAAAGAAATGAAAGCGGGTTGTAGTCAACAAACACCTTTGAAATGAATCCATTTTGTCTCACTGTTGGAAGTCTCTCATGGCAAATGTCTTTGAATGTATGTCACTTTCCCCTAAATTCCAAATTAGCAAGCTTCTGGAGGAAACTGTCTACAGAGTGAGGGGAGGTGGCTTAGCAATAGGCCCATCTTGCAAATGTTTAGAAGTAGTCTGACCTGAGTTTGCATCTGTGTTTTGCTCTTATATATGTCATAACTTAGATGAACTTTGAAGGCATTATACAAAGTGAAATATAAGTAAGATACAAAAGGACAAATACTGTATAACTCCACTTATATAAGGTATTTAGAATAGTCAAATTCATAGAAAACAGAATGGTAGTTACCAGAGGATAGGGGTAGGGAAAATGAGGAGTTAATGTTTAATGGATACAGAGTTTTTAAGGAATGATGAAAAAGGCTTGGAGATGGATAGTTGTGCAATAATAATGCCACTGAGATATATGCCTAAAATTGTTAAAATGGTAAATTTTATGTTACATATATCTTAACAAAATTTTATATATATAAAGTTGGTGATAAGAAGAACTGACAGGTCTCACCCAAACCCTGACCCACATAGAGATGTAGAGATGACACATTTCTACATAATGGATACAAGTTTACTATGAAAAATGAACAAAGAAAACTACCCAAACCAGAGCCGGGCGTGGTGGCACACGCATGTAATCCCAGCATTTGGGAGGCTGAGACTGGAGGATCCGGGTTCGCGGCCAGCCTCAGCTACCTAGTGAGGTACTCTGCAACTTAGTGAGACCCTGTTTCAAAATAAAGAATAAAAAAATAGGGCTGGGGGTATACCTGAGTTCAATCCCCAGTACCACAAAAAAATAAAATAAAATAAAAATTAAAAACTACCCAAACCAGGTGCAATTAAATAATCAAAAGATAATTCCCTGCTTCCTAAATTTCAAGTGTTAGGCAGGTGTGCTAATTCAAATGCAACTTTTTTGGGTTTTTTTTCTGGTTTGGCCAGCTCCAGAAGCTATGAACAAGGAGCTTCAACTAGAAAACCCAACTTTTATACTACTGCAATTTTCACACATCAAAGTACAAAAAAATGGTAGGTGAAATCATCTCCGTATCTTCTAAAGATTGATGTAACTACTAAGTATTACCAAGTACCTACTATACTCACAATAATATGCTACAAATTAAGTATAATGCTATCCTCAATCTCTGGGAATACAACCCCAGATTAAACTGGGATTAGACAGGTAAGTATTAAAAGGCAAATACCACACAACATACACTAGAAGCACAAACAATACATTGATACACCTTTTTTTTTTTCTTCAGTGCTGAGGATTTGAATCTGGAGCCTCACAGATGCCAAGCAAAAACTCTACTACTGAGCTACATCCCTAGCCCACAAATAATAGATTTTTAAAGGAGCTAAAAGAGAGAAGATGACCCCCGGAAAAAATGACAAACTTTCCTATAAACCTGTTCATAAATTTCAAGAAGTAATAGTTCTCTACTTGGTTACTAGTCTACTCCACATGAAACCTTCTGTAATTATTCTAGTCTATACATATTATTTACTACTATACCATATACTATAATATGTATTCAATTTCTTATAATCAGATTTGACACTCCAGCAGCCATGAGCTAACAGAAAGTATTCATTTTGCTTGGTAAAATTCTGTACATAAAAACTGTTCCATGAAGACCCAGTGCACTAAAATGAATGTTTCCAAATAAGTTATGCACTCAGGAACACTGCCCATGGTAAATAATAAATGCAAGCAATTAATTTACTGTTTAATGTTTGCAATACAGGTAACTTTGGGGAAGGTCGTGGCAGAAGAGTGATTATTCTTTTCCTCCCTCTAAAAAGTCTTAGCATTATGAACATGATACTTACTGTTTTTATTTCAGGATAATTTTATATTTTCTAGGCGATTTAGCACATACTTTTGTGGTTTGTTGCAAAAGGAGATATACTAAGTGAAGCACGAAATGATCTAAAATCAAGAAAATTATCGGCTATGATGAAATTTCAGTCCTCCATAGATTTCTAGGGAGTTTTTGGGTTTTGCTTCCATGATTTCTCTCACTTGGAAAAGGTCCAGAGGTTATTAGCCCAATGTAGAGTAGTCAAGTAAAAGTTTAACTCAATTTATTTATAGTGTAAAATTTAATCAGTGTAACCCATTTAAAAAAAATTTTTGTGTGTGTGGTATTGGGAATAAACCCAAGGGTGCTCTACCTCTGAGCTACACCCTCAGCCCTATTTTAATATTGATTGATTGATTGATTTTCTCTGGTACTAGGGATGGACCCCAGGAGTCTTTTACCTCTGGGCTATATCCCTAGACCTATTTTTATATTTTATTTGGAAACATGGTCTCACTAAGTTTGTAAGTGCCTCAGTAAGCTGCTGAGGCTAGCTTCAAACCTGTGGTCCTCTTGTTTCAGCCTCTCAAGTACTGAGATTACAAGCATGTGCCACCATGCCCGGCTAATTTTTGTTTTGAAACAGAGTCTTACTAAATTACCACACATTGACCTTGAACCTGGAATCCTCCTGTCTCAAGCTTCCCATGTGTTGTGATTATAGTCATGTACCACTGTGCCTAGCTGCTATAACCCAATTTTAAGAAATGTGAAATTAAAACTTTCAACACTATAAAGATAATTAAATTTAGCTATAGAGGAAAAATTATTTCAAATAGGATGGAGAATAGAGACAGTAACTTTTCCAATCATATACAAAAGTAGAAGAAAAGCAAAGTTAATAATTTTAAGAAACAGAAGTTAAAAATTCCCAAGAGAACAGTAAGGGACTAGAGCTCTAGAAAGATCCATCATTTGGTAACCAAAATTATAACTAATATCCTAATTTGTTATTGGAAATGTCATAAACTAAATGATTTAAATGTTTCCTAGAAAATAGGTATTTCATTGCTCTATTTAGTTTGAAAACATTTTATTCTAAACACAGAACTGTATAAATACAAGACCTCAGTTGCCATTTTTGCAGACTATGTATGGTTGTGATTAGCTGAAGAATGAAATTTTAGGTGAAATACTTTGGCCTGCCCTAAGATAAAATCTAAATTCCCACATAATCATAAGAAAGCGGTGTAGCATTAATCATTTCCCATCTTGTGCCACCATGTAATCATGCAATTCTACTATACTATTTATCAAAGATCTGTATTTTCTAATATTCTAGAAATTTAACTCTGACAGCTTTGAGTCAACTTGCTATCTGTACAGAAGCCACCATTTCTGTGATAAAATTAGGGTATGACTTGGGGGAAAACAACTGCCATTGATGATTAAAATAAGGAGACAACACATACATGTGCATTTAAGTTGAAGAATCAAGCTAAAGAAGACTGAATAGCACCAGAGTGAGAGAATAAGTGCAGAATGGCAATTACACCCGATATTTCACTCTGTGATATTATACCCTAGGATGAACAAAGACAAAAACCTGCTATACACATAGTTGTTGTCAATTCAGGAAAAACAATAATTTCAGGGAAAAAAAAGAATATATTTGTACTATGTATGGTTCAAATATATAATTCATAAGTTTCAATCAATGTGAATTCTAAATATACTAACAGCTTCATCTAGTTTCAGCTAGGAAAAACAAAATAAACTTATTCCAACATTGAACAAACCAGGTATCTTAGAAATAAGATTTAATTTTCTATTATCCCTACACAGCTAATAATCTATAGGTAATTAACCACATTATGAAAGATCAATCAAATTTCTTAAGAGAACCTTGATACTACAAAATTTTTTCCTAAGTGCTAACTTTAGAATCAAATTCCCACATATGGTATATATTAGAACTACATATAATCATTAATATAAACTAGTCTTCTGATGTTTTTTGAAGGCAATAAATAATAGATATGTAACTTCTATGTGCTCATCAAATTATGTTTTTCAAAAACAACAATGTTTTGAATATTTTTTAAGTAGAAAAAATTACTCCAAAATACCATTGAATACTCAGTAATACAAACTTGAGATATTCTGCAATAAAGTGAATCATGATAAACTATATGAAATAAGTAAATAATATCAATGTTCTTGTCATATGTAGATTACAAATTGCCCACAGTAGTTAAATATATAACAAAACAGCTGGGTGTGGTGGTGCATGCCCACCCACACTCCTAGTACTCAGGAGGCTGAGACAGCAGGATGGCAGGTTTCTGGTCAGCCTCAGTAACTTAGGGAGGCCCTTAGAAACTTAGTAAGACCCTGTTTCAAACTGAAAAATAAGAGTTAGGGTATAACTAACACCCCTGGGTTCAATTCCTACTACCCCCTCCCCACAAATAAAACAAAATTAGGTAATTTTATTCATTTATGGTCACGTAGCACAAAAATTTAAAAGCATTAGGAGTAGGGATATGGTTAAGTAGTACTGCACCTGTCTAGCATGCACAAAGACCTGAGTTCTGTCTCCTGTAACATAAAAAATAAAACACAATTTTTTTATATAAAAATATGAGAAAGTATGGACCAGAGTATCTAGTTAAGCATAAGTTTCTAAAGGTACTTCTAGGAATTTGCTACAAGTTCTTATAAATATAACTTTTTATTCAAAATAATAATCTGAAATTTCTCATTTATTTAGAATCATCCTCAACATATAGGTATATATTTTAAATAATTAAACCAAATTGCCTATAATAGTTGTGCACATGAGTCTATGGGTGTGGGGCTGCATAAATTACATTTTTTCCCATATGACAAATGTATATAGGTATCTGCATCACTTATCATATGATTTTCCAGGAATGTGGATAAGGTCTACTGTAGGGGCAGAAGAGTATCATTAACAAGCCTTCTTATCAGTATCAGCACTAAAATGCCAACTTCTGAAATAAGAACTGAGTACTAAACATGTGCAAAGAATGTACAATACCATGAAATTAAGACACAAAACACAGAAACAGTTTAATAAAAACAGATGTTACCCCAATTCAGCATTTTCACAGCCAACTATGACAATATTATACATTTATGGCCCAAAAAAAAGGAATAGCACTGAATTTTACAAGCATATTTTTAAAAAGTCAACTGCTGCTAGATTCAATAAAATGGCATAGAATAAGAAAATCAAAGTACATGGTATATTTGATAATGAATGATGTTTCATTGCAAATAATCACTTTTGTTAAAGGTTTAAAAGTTGCACAAAGATTCGAAAAGATGCAAGTTCTTATCTCAGAGAATAAAGCAATGGCCACAAAGATGGAAAACAAATTTGTGTTATCTGATTCCAGACTTAGAGAACAGTATTATACAGTTGAACAAAATGTCCCAAATAAAACGTGTGTGTGTGTGTGTGTGTGTGTGTTTGCATTGGGGGTGGAAATCAGGCTAAGATCAGAAGCAAATACCTGAACAAATAAATGTTATCTTTATTTCAACCTAACATTGCTTCAGTTATTTCAAATAGTGAACTATTTCAAAAGTAAACTGAATGAGAAGTTATAGAATGTCCTGACACCTAGTTATCACCATGCCATACCAATTCAACAACAATGGAGACTCATAAACCAACCCCTCCATGTTTTTTAAGTATTTGGCTAAATAAATACAAGTTTTTAAAAGCCAGATAATTGTTTTTCTTTTTTAATTGGGGCACTGTAATCAGACACCATGATGAAGTTCAAAGTGATAGAGACAGACATGCACACAGCTCTCGGCAGGCTTACCCTCAACTCCCACCCTGCTCCCTCACCCTCCCCATGCACGATATTGGGATTGGCATTGATAATTTTGTGTTTGTACATCATGTCCATTAAAGTGTTTCCTTCATCGAATCTCCTTCCCCCACCTGCCCCTCTCTCTTATGCCCCTTCCATCACTCCACTAGGGTTTCTCCTCCTTTGTCTAGACTCCCTTTTGTATCCCAATTTCTCCCTAGCTTCCATATATGAGGGAAAACATGACCTTTCATTTTTTGTGACTGACTAATCTCACTTAGCACAACATTCTCTAGTTCCATCCATTTTCCTGCAAATGACATAATTTTGTTCTTCTTTATGGCTAAGTAGAATTCCATTGTCTGTATATTCCATAATTTTGTAATCCATTCATCTACTGATGGACACCTAGGCTGGTTCCATAACTTGGCTACTGTGTATTGTGTTGCTATAGATAGATAAGCATGTGATACTAGAGTAGTCTGGTTTCAATCCCTTTGGGTAGATACCCAGCAGTGGTAATAGTTGGGTCATATGGTAGGTCCATTTCATTCTTCTGAGGAACCCTCACACTGATCTCCAGAGTAGTTGTACTAATTTGCAATCCCACCAAAAATGTATTAGAGTTCCTATTTCCCCACATTTTTGCCAGCATTTATTATTGTTTGTGTTTTTGATGATTGCCATTCTAATTGGGGTTAGGTGACATCTCGGTGGATTTGCATCTCTCTGCTAATGATGCTGGATATTTTTTCATATATTTATTGGTCATTTGTATCTCTTCTTTTATTGTGTATTTAGTTCATGTCATCGTTAGATATAGGATGTCCCCTGAAGACCTCATGTATTAAGCTTAGGGCTGACACAGTTAAGTCATGAGGGCTGTAATCTCATCAGAGATTACATCCATTGTTATGGCTTTATCTGGGTGGTGACTTAGGCTGGTGGGTCCTTGGGGGTGTGGCCTTTAGGACTGTTAGTATCTTTTGCATCCCCTTCCTTGCTTGGTTGTGCTCTCTTGCTTCTGGCCTCCATGATGTAAGGAGCAGAGCCCATGTGGTCTCCTCTCTCCACTTCCCACTGCCATGCCCTGAGTTTCAGACCCTGGCCTCACAAGAACTGAACCCAGAATCTCCAAAACACTGTAAGTAAGTAAGTAAGTAAGTAAGTAAGTAAGTAAGTAAGTAAGTAAGTAAGTGTGTTCCTTCTTCTAGGTTGTGCAGTCCAGTTTACTGGGACATAGCAGTGAGAATGTGGACTAAGACAGTTCACTTGCCCATTTTTTAATTGGGTTATATGCTTTTTTAGTGGTAAGTTTAAGTTCTTTGTAAAGTCTAGATATTAGTCCTCTCTATCAGAGGAGTAGCTGGCAAAGATCTTCTCCCATTCTGTCAGCTCTCTAAGGTTCTTGATGGTTTCCTTTGCTGCAGAGAAGCTCTTTAATTTAATGAAACCCCACTTATTAATACTAGTTTTAATTTCTTATGCCTTGGAGGTCTTACCGAGTAAGTTTCTACCAATACCTATATGTTAGAATGTTGGAGCTATGCCCTTTTCTAGTAATTGCAAATACTGGTCTAATTTCTAGGTCTTTCATCCATCTTCAGTTGAGTCTTATGTAGGGGGATAAGATAAAATTTAATTCCATTCTTTCTATAAATGGATAACCAGTTTTGCCCACACTATTTGTTTAAAAGCCTTTCTCTAGTATATGAATTGGTCTCTTTGTGAAAAACCAATTGGCTGTATATGTGTGGATATACAACCAATCCCACCATATTTTTTTTAAATATTTGGCTAAATAAATACAAGTTTTGGAGCCAGATAATTATATTTTTCTAAATGCCCACTTATTTATTTATGCTTATTTTAAGCAAAGGCTTAAAATCAAAACTAATTACACTTTAATAAAAAATTTAACTGAGTCAGAATTTTCTTTTTTCAACATATAAGATTTAATATATGATAAAAGTATTTCCCTGAAAATATATATTTTTAATTTTTAATTTGATTAGCCTTATAAGTAAAGATTCTATTTTTAAAAAGCAATAGAGAACCAGATGTGGTGGTACGCACCTGTAATCCCAGTACTTGGGAGGCTGAGACAAGAGAATTGCCAGTTCAAGACCAGCTTCAGCTACTTAATAAGACCCTATTTCAAAATTTAAAAATAAAATATAAAAAGGGCTGGGGGTGTAACTTGGATGGAGAATACCCCTGAGTTCAATCTCCAGTACCACAAGGGGGGAAAAAGGCAAAAAATTTAGTATCCATTACTTTATCAGGAATTAGTTATTCAAATCTAAATTACTTGCTATTTATTCCACAAGGCTTTTTTTTCCTTTTCTTCTTTTTTTTCCGTGTGTGTGTGGCGGGGGGGGGGGGGGGGGGGGTGGGATTGAACCCAGGGGCATTCTACCTCCCAGCTATATACCGCCAGTCCTATTTTTTATTCTTTATTTTGAAACAGGGTCTGAATAAGTTGCGGAGGACTTCTCTAAGTAGCTGAGGCTGGCCACAAACTCGGATCCTCCGGTCTCAGCCCCCCAAGTACTGGGATTACAAGTGTACACTACTATGCCCGGTTCACAAGGCATTTTAGAATACTATTATAAGCAAATTGTCAGTTAGAAGAAAGTCATTGTGTGAGTACAAAATAATGGAACTGCTTCAAGGCCCGGAACAAAGTGACGACAGACTCTTACACTAGAGGTGAATCTTTTAAAAGTTTGGCTTTTCAAGCTGGTTGTGGTAGCACATGCTTGTAATTCCAGTACTTGGTAGGTTAAGACAGGAGGATTGTGGGCTCATGGCCAGTCTCAGCTACTTAGTGAGGCCCTCCGCAACTTAGTAAGACCCTGTTTCAAAATAAAGAATAAGAAATAGAGCCGGGCGTGGTGGCGCACACTTGTAATCCCAGCATTTGGGAGGCTGAGACCGGAGGATCCAGGTTCGCGGCCAGCCTCAGCTACCTAGTGAGGCACTCCGCAACTTAGTAAGACCCTGTTTCAAAATAAAGAATAAAAAATAGGGCTGGGGATGTAGCTCGGAGGTAGAACACCCCTGAG
>PVLC010036621.1:0-15795 GCA_004027655.1 Graphiurus murinus
TCCCAGTCCCATTCCCCTTCAGTCCCCTCCAAATCCCCACTGGTACTTGCTCCTCTCCGGGAGGTGGCAGGAAATGAGGGTATTGTACGAGTTCATGTTCCCTTTTCTATGGTGACCTCTCTCAGATAGAAAAGCATCTGGGCTCTTACATGGCTAATCCGGTCTCCTATGTTAAAGAATTTGTTTATCTCACCCAGGTTTACAGCCTCACTTTTAACGACCTTTACATGATACTCTCCACTACCCTCCTCCTGGAGGAAAGGCGTAGGGTTTGGGAACAGGCCAGACTACATGCAGATCAAAATAGACAAACAGATGCCAGACACCCACTGGGGGCTGAGGCCGTCCCTGACCGGGACCCTGATTGGGACTACAACAACCCCAATCACCTTCTCAGGTGAGGCCAGTTTATCACCTGTTTAGTTGTGGGACTCCGTGGGGCTGCTCAAAAGCCTATTAATTTTGAAAAATTACAGGAGGTTATCCAGGATAAATATGAAAATCCGTCTTCCTTTTTAGAATGCTTAACGAAGGCTCTCCTCCAATATATTAACCTGGATTCTGAATCACCTGATGGCCAACAATTACTTATGACTTACTTTTTCTCCCAATCTCATCCTGATATCAGACTTAAACTCTGAAAATTGGAGAGAAGCCCCTTTACCTCCCCGGCAGAAGTCCTCACAACCACCTTTAAAGTATACCACGGTCGTGATGAGCATAAACAATGCCAAAAATCTGTCCTATTGGCCCAGGCCCTTAGGACTACCACTGACAACCGGTCTTCATTCACCTTGCCGGAGAGTGGCTCTGACCCTGACTTGGCCTGCTTCAGTTGCGGAAAAAAATGACCGCTGGGCCAAAAGGTGCCCTAACCCTCGGCCCCCCAAAGAGCCATGCCCCAAATGTCAACAAATGGGTCATTTGGGATTGAATTGTCCCTCATCCCGGAGGGGACTCGGGGCCTGTCCTTCTGACCTGGCTCTTTTGGGGATAGCCACTGACTGACGGGGCCCTGGGTCTCCAGCACTGGTCATTCCAACCCATAGGCAGGAACCCAGGGTCACTCTCCGTGTGGAAGGCCGGGTCATTTCTTTCTTGGTGGACACAGGGACCACCTTTTCAGTCCTAAGGGAATTTTGGGGAACCACCTTCCCCACATCCTCCCCTATCGTGGGTGTTGGAGGAAAAAACATTTACCCCCACCAAACGCCTACCCTCAACTGTTCCCTCAGTAACTTTCTTTTTTCCCACCAGTTTTTAGTTATGCCGCAGTGCCCGGTTCCCCTTTTGGTACATGATACCTTATCCCAGTTCCAGGCCACCCGATAACTTCACCCTCCACATCCCCCATCCCCCACCTCTGCCTTCCTGTTGGCCATGTTAGCCCCTCAATCGGCGAGGCCGACAACCACAACCCGGTAACACCATTCTCTCATCACTTAATAAACTCTATGGCCTGGGATATAACCTCTCCCTCATTGGCCAAATGTATGCCTGTTACTATTATCCTCAAAGACCCCTCCCACTTTCCTAACCAGCCTCAATACCCGCTCTCTAATGCCTTCCCTAAAGGGATTTCAGCCAATAATTATAGACCTTCACCAAAAGGGATATATTTGCCCTGCCCATTCTCCATATAACACCCCCATTTTGGCTGTAAAAAAAGCCCAATGGCTCCTACCATTTGGTTCAGGGTCTCAGACTCATAAACAAGGCCGTTAGGCCCATACACCCTCTAGTTCCCAACCCCTACGCCCTCCTCACTCAGGTCCCTGCTTCAACAACTCATTTCTTGGCCACAGCTCTTAAAGATGCTTTCTTTTCGATCCCTCTAGATCCCCAGTTTCAAGACATATTTGCTTTTGCCTGGACAGATCCCGTCTCCAGACATTCCTCTCAGTTCATGTGGACAGTCCTACCCCAGGGGTTTCGAGACAGTCCACGTCTGTTCGGACACGCTCTGGCCACTGATCTCTGCTCCTTTCCCTGTACCTGCACATTATCTACCCTGCTTCAATACATAGATGACTTCCTTCTCTGCAGTCCATCCCTCTCCATATCTCACACAGATACTGCCTCTCTCCTTAACTTCCTTTCCCAACGAGGCTACAGGGCTTCCAAATCCAAGGCCCAACTCTCCCCAACAATAGTCACTTACCTGGGCTTCTCCCTGTCTCATCATACCAAGGAAATCACCACCAATCACAAATCTTATTGCTTCTCTTCCCGTCCCCAAAACTAAAGAGGACATTCTCTCCTTCCTCGGATTGGCAGGATACTTCTGGGTATGGATCCCCAACTTTTCCCTGATGGCCAAGCCCCTATATGACTTGGCCAAGGGTGACCCTCTTGAACCCATCTCCTCCTCCCCCCATCATTCTTTCCAAATCCTCTAAAGGGCCCTTACCCAGGCACCCGCCCTGCATCTCCCCGACCTTACTTGTCCTTTTTTCCTAAATGTTCATGAGTGGGGGGGACAGGCGCTGGGAGTCCTTGGCCAACAACACGGTCCCACATTTGGACCCGTTGCTTATCTTTCTAAGCAGCTAGACCCCACAACTCATTCCCTGCCTCAGGGTGTTGGCCGCTGGCCATCTCCTGTCCCTTGGAGCACATAAGCTTACCTTTGGGGCTCCTCTCACCGTAATTTCTCCCCATCACTTACAGGACTTCCTCTCATACAAGAGCCTACAGAAATTACCCCCTCCCTCGTTCTTTCCTTACTCTCCTCCTTCTTAGAAAATCCTTCACTATCCTTTGATACTTGTTCCTCCCTCAACCCTGCCTCACTTCTACCCATGTCTCATTTCCCCCAGTACACAACTGCCGAGAAATTCTGGAAGCCTTCCTTCCATATCCTACTTCCATCTGCAAAGGGTCCTTACAGCAGGCTGACCTCACCTGGTTTTCAGATGGGAGTTTCTTCCTTTCTAATGGCGTACACAAAGCGGGGTATGCGGTCACCTCCGTCTCTTCCATTATTGAGGCAGGATCCTCACCCACTAACACCACCAATCAACAGGGAGAACTAATTGCGGCCACGTGGGCTTGCAGCCTAGCAAAAGGAAAATCCCTTACCCTCCATACAGACTCTAAGTAAGTCTACCTTAGCCTTGTCTCCCATGTCGCCATCTGGAAAGAACGGGGTCTCCTTACCTCCAAGGGTAATGCTGTTACCAATTCCGGCCTTATTGCCTCCCTGCTTCACGCCGCCACCTTGCCCCTACACTTAGGTATATCTCATTGTAGGGCCCACCAACAGGATGACTTACCAGTTACCCGGGGCAATGCTCTAGCTGACTCCAAGGCCAGAGCTTCAGCCCTGGCACCCCCTCACCCTCTATCTGCCCCCTACTCCCTGTCCCAGCTGAAGACAAAACACCAAATAACAAGACCGAACTACTTCATTACCTTCACACCCTATTTCACCCAAATGCCCAAAGCCTCTCACGTTTTCTCCAGACTTTCTTTCCCCTCAGTACAGAAGACAAGGAAGTCCTACGGAAACTCTCTGCATCCTGCCTAGTTTGCTCAAAGACTAATCCCTCAACTCCATTACATCCACAATCTTTTCCAACACATCAAATGAGAGGATCTGTCCCTGCAGCCGACTGGCAAGTCGATTTCACGGTCATGCCCTGGGTTCGAGCCCTCAAATATCTCTTGGTCTTGGTGGACACATTTTCAGGGTGGATCGAAGCCTTCCCCACATCCAACAAACGGGCATCTATGGTGGCTAATTCCCTTTTAACTCACATTATTCCCCGATTTGGTATGCCTACCTCTATACAGTCAGACAACAGGCCTGAGTTTGTCTCTCAGGTCACCTAAGCAGTCGCTAAATCCCTCTCCCTCCCCTGGCACTTCCACTGCTCATATCGCCCCCAGGCGTCAGGCAAGGTAGAACGGTCCAACCGATCTCTCAAAGAACTCCTTACCAAACTAATGCTGGAAACTCACCTGGACTGGGGTGGCCCTCTTACCATTGGCCCTGTTGCAACTACGGGACCTCCCAAAAAAACCTACTCTATTATCCCCTTTCGAAATGATGTATGGCCGCCCACCTTTACCCCCCGGTCCTCACCCCGAGGCCGAGCCACTCCCCCCTCAGCTGGCCTTCCCCCTTCTCTCTTTTCTCCGACAGGAACTCTGGCAATACCAAGACTGGCTTCTCCCCAAATCTCTCTCTCCAGTCACGTCCCTACCTCAACCCTTACAAACTGGACAGCAGGTTCTCCACATGATCTCAAATCCAAATGGTCGGGTCCAGCTACTGTCGTCCTCCACACCCCATGGCCGCTCGACTTCGCCTCACTGACGGCTCCCTTTCACCTTGGATCCACATTTCCCAGCTTAAACCATCCCCTAACCCATACACCCCCTCGCCTCCCTTTTCACCTCCCTCTTATTCATCCACAGCTGTTCCTGGAAAACCACTCTCCCTTCAGATTACTCGTCTTCCTCCGGTGCCGGAAGAGCAAACTTCCCCAATCACCGAGGTCCATGGGTCCTAGGTTGCTCCTCGTCTTCATTGCCCTTCCTTCCTGCACCAGCGCCATCCCGTATGTATGGCATTTCCATGTACGACTGATTTACCAAAATGATAACTACAGATGGGTTGAAAAACACGCGAACTCGGCCGACTGTTCAATTATAGGATGCTCAGCTACCATTACCAGTCTCTCACCCTCTCTTTTTTTTTTTTTTTTTTTTTTTTGCGGTACTGGGGATTGAACTCAAGGGCATTCTACCACTGTGCTACACCCCCAGCCCTATTTTTTTTTTTTTATTCTTTATTTTGAAACCAAGTCTCACTAAATTGCGGAGTGCCTCACTAGGTAGCTGAGGCTGGCCGCGAACCCGGATCCTCCGGTCTCAGCCTCCCGAATGCTGGGATTACAAGCGTGCGCCACCGTGCCCAGCTTCTCACCCTCTCTTCAAATGGGCTCCTCGCCCATATATATGCTTCCTTTTTGATCAGGTCAGCGCCTACTCTAAACCGTGGCCCAACACTTACAGCGGATGCCCCTATTGGTCGTGTCGTACCAACAACCCCTAAACAGGGTTTGCCGACCTTGGGGGTACTTTCGATACATCCCACAATCTCAGGTCTATGACTTCACAATACAGGACCCCTGGGATGCACGCTGGGCTAAAGGGGTAAAAGGTAAAGTTTACTGCCATGGCTGGGCTAAATATCCATGTGGGGCCATACACATCTATAGGGAATGTGTCTCTATCACGACTCAGGTCTCCCAGGTCTCTGCGGATATTGTTCACCAGTCCAAGGTAGTCCTAAATTCACTCCACCAATCCTCAAACAACTCTTCCCTCTCTTTACTCTCATGGTTATAGCTGCTCCAGGCCACCATCAGTTTTCTCAACTATACGTTCCCAAGCTCCAGACCAGCCGAATGTTTCCTTTGTGCCTCCCTTCTGGCAGCGGTCCCCCTTAATTTCACTAGCTATTCTCTTGTCTCCTCTCAGGACTTAACAACTCATGCCATCCCCAGAGTACCTCTATGGGAACCCGATGACAATTCTACCCAGCTCTCCCGCCTCTGCATCTCCCCCTCAAGTCCCTCCTTGGTCCCCACTGCTCCTTCCAGCTTTTCACAACAGTGCCACATCACCCTCTCCTTAGCAGCGTTCGGTTTTACTCAACCAGGACATTTTCTGTGGTGCAATGGAACCCTCAACAAATTATCTTCCGCCCGACATCTTGTTCCCCTGTATCCTCTCCGCAGTGGTCCCTCAGCTCACTCTTAATAGTAGCTCCAAGCTTTAAGCCTACCTCACTCCTCCAATGGGTCCGCCTACCCGGATCAACAGGGCTGCCTTCCTCCCTGTTCTTGTTGGATTCTCCCTGTCCTCGTCTGTCGTAGGCCTGGGACTAAGTGGAGGGGCCCTTGGACATACACTTTGGGCAACAGACGACTTGGGAAATAAATTGGAGGGTGCCTTAACCTCCATGGCTGAGTCTCTCGCGGCCCTTCAGAAACAAGTTACATCCTTGGCACAAGTAACCCTACAAAATAGGTGAGCCCTTGACTTGCTAACAGCTGAAAAAGGGGGAACTTGCCTCTTGGTTAGAGAAGAATGTTGCTACTATGTTAATGACATCAGGTATCATGGAACAAAACATAGATAGGCTACAAAATTTGGCCATACGACTCAAGACCAGGCAAGATACTTCCTCCCTCTTTTCCTGGTTCCCATCATCACTCAGTACCTGGCTGTGGCCCTTTGTGGGACCCCTTATTATAATCCTTATTACCTGCTCCTTTTTACCCTGCATCACCAAGTTCCTACAAAACCAAATCACAAAAATTTCTAACCAAACTTTCAACCAGCTTCTCCTTAGGAACTATCAACCCTTGGCTTCAGATGACTTCATCTCCAGAGAAGGCTTCTCCACATGTTGACTCTCCTATACAATGACGCTTTTTACAGTTCCTAGAGGATGTATTGAATGACCACTGGTTGCTGCCTCTGATATCATCCCCAGAATGGCTACAACAGATACCCCACCTCTGGCTTCAAGGAACCTTCATAAACTTTCACCCCCAAGAAATCCTTTTTTTTCCCTGCAGTTATATGGGGTTACCTTTTCCTACTCCTCACTCCCTCACACTGTGCCCCCAGCCAGCAGGAAGTAGCCAATGATGAGATATGACGCCCTTGTTCCAAATAAAACCAAAGAGGGGGGAGGTGTTGGAACAGAATCCCCCATAAAGCATCCCAATATGGCATAATTCTGGCTTCTCTTCTGGACATCAGCTGGTGGTGCCTTCCTGTGCCCAGGGATCAGCCAGCCTATCCCCTCTGGCTGACTCCAATTTCCTCACCTTCATCCCACCCAATGTAACCCATACCTGACCCTGCAAGACCACCCCCTACCCTATATATATATAAGTTGGTTGTTTTCCTTTGTGCTTAAAACAATAAACTTCCTCTCTCACTCCGTTTCTCTGGTCTCTGACGGGATTCCTGGGTCCCCCTGGATTCCCCTGGGTCCCCCTGGGCCCTCCCCCTTACAGAGTTCACATTTGGATTAGGGTTAAGATTTATTATCAAGCTCAGGTTTGGGTTTTTGTTTGGGATTGGGTTTGGGTTTGGGTTCCCGTTCGGTTCATGAGGATACTTGGACTCAGTCTTTGGTTAGGTTTAGGGGTATGATTTGGTGTCCATATTGGATTTTCTTTTGGTTTCAGTTTTGGGTTAGAGCTCCGGCTCGGGCTGGGTTTTGGGCTCACCATCCATCTTTGACTTGTGCTCAGGCTCAGACATTTGCTAGGGTTCTGCATCATATTCAGGGTCCTGTTTGGGTTCAGCTATGGCTATTTCTAGGGATAGGGCTGCAGTTCGGGTTTGGGTTCAGAATAAGCCTTTGATACTCCCTGGACCCAAGCCCACCAAAAGAGCACAGCCCACTGATGCTGGGACAGGAGTCAACTTTCTGTTCTGAGGTCATGAGGTGTCATGCAACAGTAGCCTGCTCACTTCCATTTCATCTCTGTCCATGCATCCCTGTACCCTGGATGCAGAAAAGACACCAGTGCCATGTAGTCTCTGGTTCACAGAATGTGTGACATCCTGTGCAACGACACCTTAATAGCTGGATCTTGAGCAAGGCTTGGTCTGCTGGAATCCTGCAGGGCAGACGATTCCAAAAGTAGGAATTCGTGGCATTTCCCACTTTGCATTATTATATTCTGGAAATTATGGGTGCTTTGGGTTTTTGCTTTTTATTAATTATAAGAAAAACTTCTTAGAAACATGCGGACTGACAGATACTGATCTCTTAGCTGTAAAAGAGCAATATCTCAAGACAATAAGCTTTAGCCTAGAAACAAGCTTTGCAAGTTTATCTAAATTGCTACTGCCTGGTCTCCCCATTACCTGGTCTCCTTGAAACCTGCTGATTACCCAGATAAGACAGAACACTGCTTAGAGGGGCTAAGCAAAATTGTAAAGATTTTGACTAATGGAAAAGAATTTTTATATACGTGTTGTAAACTTAACTGGTTCTGATTAACCTTTAGAAAAACAAGTCTGTAAAAATTCCTGTTCTATATGCCTCACTGTAAAAAAAGAAGATAGTATAAATCTGTGACTGACAAAATAATAAAACAGATGTGCTTCTTCACTGCATTGGGTGTGAGCATATTCTCGCGACCTTGTCTCATTCCACACCAATCGAGGGACCCCCGACCCTGTGGCCACAAGGGCTGGTCCCGGCAATCCTGTACACAGAATTGTGTCCTTTCAAGGCAAGGTCCCAAAGTGGCCCTGGTGTGGAGTGTGCAGGAAGCCATTCCACCTGCAAACTTGACAGCTGCTACTTGTTGATGTTGAACAGGTAGTAAAACACTTTGGATTTGTTTTTTTCTTTTTGGTATAATTCCAATTTTCAAACTTGTAAAACACTTTCAAAGCTCTAAACTGCATGAAAGGAGGTTCTCGGAAAATCTGCCTTCCATCATCATCCCCTCCACCCTTCTGACACACACCTTCCTGCTGCCGAGGGAATCACTTCTAGGTCCTCCCTCTACTGGGTTTCCTCTTGCAAACTCGAAAATACATGAACATACAGACCTCTCAGGCCTTGCAAAAATAACAGCACACTGTGGGCCTTGTTCCACATCTTGGTTTTTCATTTACAACCATACCACTGTCGACATTGCACTCAGCTCCCAATCCACCTTCCTCACCTTGCTCTGGGAGGATGCTCCATTACAGCTGGTGCGATGTGAGGCTCTACCACTAGAGGGCAGTGGAAGAACACCAGATAAGTAGGGATTTTCCTTCCAGCTTCAGTGAGTTTCTGTTCCTTAACAGCAGCACAGGTGTCTCTGCAGGCTCACACCTGGACATGATGGACTTTCCTGTTGCCGGTCCCAGCCAGCAGTTCCCTGGCCAGCCAGCCCGGGCCACCTGCGCCCTGGCTGGGGGGTTCCCACTGACCAGAAGCAGCCAATGGCTTCCTGCCTCCCAGCTTCCATGGATGCAGGCCAGCTCCAGCGACTGGGAGTACTCTGCCATCCCAGAGCTGCAGCCACACCTCCTCCAATGACATGCAGGGGACAGAGGTGGACAGGGCCTCCTCTATCCCTACATGTGCTTCTCTCTTCCACTTCTTCTCAATCCAAGGGTAAGCTACAGTTTTTCTTACTCTCTCTCTCTCTAATCTATCATCTTCTTTCTTCTATACTGGGGATTTAACGCATGCACATGCTACCTCCTTGCTACACACTCAGCCCTTTATATTTTTATTTTGAAACAAGGTCTCTCTAGGATGCTGTGGGAACTAAAAGGATGGTCAGACTGTAGTGTGAGAGACATGATCATTTGAAATCTTCTGGTGATGTTCCTACGTTACTCTGACAAATGCAAAATGTCAAAGGGAATCCATTTTATCTCACGTATTTATATTGTGAGTAATACTTCAGCTCAATCATAAACCACGTTAATTCTCTCTTCATTTGTATCTCATTGTTTACCTACATTTTCATTTCAAAGAAATGATAAATTCTTGGGAGGCTGAGACAGTAGAATCACAGGTTCCTGCAGGCCTCAGCTACTTAGTGAGGCCCTCTGCAACTTTAGTGAGACCTTTTCAAAATAAGAAGTTAAAAATAGGACTGAAGATGTAGTTTGGAGGTAGGATGCCCCTGAATTCAATTCCCAGTACCAAAAAAGGTAAATCTTTGAGGAGATAGATATGCTTTCCCTAATATGAAAATTAGACAGCATATATATGCATCAAAACATCACATGAGAGCTGGGTGTGGTGGCTCACACTTGTAATTCCAGCATTTGGGAGGCTGAGACCGGAGGATTCGGGTTTGCGGCCAGCCTCAGCCACCTAGTGAGGCACTCCACAACTTAGTGAGACCCTGTTTCAAAATAAAGAATAAAAAAACAAAAAACAGGGCTGGGGGTATAGCTTGGAGGTAGAATGCTCCTGAGTTCAATCCCCAATACCACAAAACAAACAAACAAACATCACATGACACTTCATAAACTTATAGACTTTTGCATGTCACTTAAAAATAAACATGAAACAAAACAAAACATTCAAGTCGGGCATGGTGGCGCACGCTTGCATTTGAGAGGCTGAGACTGGAGGATCTGGGTTTGCGGCCAGCCTCAGCTACCTAGTGAGGCCCTCTGCAACTGTTTCAAAATAAAGGATAAAAAAGTAGAGCTGGGGGTATAGCTCCTGAGTTCAATCCCCAGTACCGCAAAAAAAAAAAAAAAAAAATCTTGAAATAAAAGAATAAAAAGAGTAAGGAGATGTGCTACCTGCTTCGCAGGCTGATTTTCTGGACCTCTAGCCTTCAGGACTTGAAATTATCAATCCCAGGTAGTGTCTCATTTGTAATTCACTTACAGGGGTATTGTTGTGGAAAGAGTTGCCTTTTCCTTCTTTAGACCACTTGCTGGCCTCTATTTGTTTTTATGATAGTTGATGCCCACTGATGTGGGTGAGAAGAATTGGTGAAATCCTTTTCCTTCATCTGAGTTTCCCTCAGTGTTCCAATAGTAAGCAGAGAACTGAAGGAGTGATTTTATTTCTGAAGTGTGCTGCACATTATATGCCGGGGTTTTTACACCTAGTCACTTTTAGAACACAATAAAATAGAATAAAGGAAAATAAAATTTCTAGGGCAATATTTCTCATTTCCCAAAACCATTGATCATTTATTAATGTTATTTCTTAATAGTATTTTGATTGGTTTTGTATTTCTAAGAGTTTGAAACATGCTTATTTAACATCTTCACAAATTTCGAATTTGGCTTTTTCCAAGTTAAAATGTGTTATTTGCTGTTTTTGAAGAATTCACTTTATCCTTATGTTTTGTAGTTTAAGATTGTTCAGTCGTAGCCGGGCGTGATGGTGCATGCTTGTAATCCCAGCATTTGGGAGACTGAGACCGGAGGATCCGGGTTCGCGGCCAGCCTCAGCTACCTAGTGAGGCACTCTGCAACTTAGTGAGACTCGGTTTCAAAATAAAGAATAAAAAATAGGGCTAGGGGTATAGCTGAGAGGTAGAATGCCCCTGAGTTCAATCCCCAGTACTGAAAAAAAAAAAAAAAAAGATCATTCAGTTGTCTTCAACAAATGAGGAACTAGAGGAACTATACGCTGCTGTTAAGGATGGTTGACTGACAATTCATAAGCTCTATATTTTCAATAGAAAGGCATTATTGGGGTACCACTAGATATGGTTTGGTTTTGTTCATTTCTTTTAGACTTAATAGTATAGCGATTGTGGATACTATGTCTATTAATTCTACCACCTCCCCCTGATATATATATATATTTCCCTAGAATGTATACACAGATTTCCTCCACTCTACCACAAAGAATCAGAAGTTATTTGTGATGAGGCCCTGTCAGTGACACAGAAGTCGAAGGGTAGGGGATGGAATTAGGACTGGATTTCAACTGCACCTGTCACTGTGGGACTGAGCAAGCATACTAAGCTGGGTTTCTTCAGGTATGCTCAGATACCCAATGGACTGATCTAGACGTTGTTCTATCTCCTCCTTATCATCATGAGGTGGAGGGTAGAACAAGGAGTTGAAGGTGTAGTATTTAGATTTACATGATGGTTCTTTTGTATTCTGGACCATGGCATTGTACTCCAAAGATTCCCCAGGTTGTGGATCATCTACCTGTAAGTCTGGAGTTCCTAGAATTGAATCAAAGTTTCTGAGAATATGATGGGAGTTCATTAACTTATTCAAAAACCAATATTCTGAACAGCATATGCACCATATCTTATCTCCTCAACTCAGCAATCATCATTAAACAATGTTTATGTGTGTATCTCTGACCTTTTTTGTTCTTTACAATTCAAAGAATAGGCCCATACTTACATCATCATATTCTGACACAAAACCATTAGCTTTTGGCTCGAATATGGGTACCCATTAGTGATGATACTGGGACTCAGGCTTCAATTAGGATTAGGGCTATGATTTGATGTCTGTATTGGAGTTGATTTTAGTTTTGCTTTCGGAATAGAGGTCTGGCTCATCCTTGGTTTTGGGCTCACCATCTGTCTCTGGCTCATGCTTAGGCTCGAGCTGTGGCTTGGATTCTGCTTTGTGTTTAGGATTCCATTTGGTTTCAGCTATGGCTCATTCTAGGACCAGGGCTGCAGTTGGGTTAAGGTTCAGGATAGGGTTCAGAAACGGTTTCCATTCCGGGCTGGTATTAAGTTTCAGGCTCAGGTTTGGGTTTGGTATAGGGCTGGGGTGTGGATTCTGGTTCTGGTTGGTACTCATATTTGGGCTTAGGTTAAGGTAAAGGGTAGGGCTATAGCTTGGTTTCAATTTTAGTTTCGGTTTCCTCTTAGAGTTTCAACTCAGGCTAAGGTTCAGGCTCATGATCCAGCTCTGGCACAGGCTCAGTCTTGGGCTTCTGCTCGTGTTCGGCTTTGTGTTTAGGTTCATATACAGGAACATCCAGGGATAGGGCTCAGTTTTAGTTTCAAGTTCACATTCAGGATAGGTTTGGATTAAGTCTCAGTCTCTGGTTTGGGTATGGGTTCAGTATGGATTCCATTTCAGGCTGGTACTGGGAATGAGGCTTTGTTAGGGTCAGGGCTATGGCTTGGTTTCAGTTTTGGTTTCCCTTTCAGTTTTGGTTTCTGGTTAAAGCGCTGACTCAGTCTCAGTTTCAGGATGGGGCTTTTTCTCTGGTTCTGGCTTGGGCTCAGAATTGGGCAGGGGTTCAGACTTGGCTAGGACTCCCACTAGGTTTTGGTACCAATTTTGGCTTCAGGTTACAGTTAGGAATTTGTTAAGGGATAGGACTGCTGGGCTCAATTTAGGGTGCCTCACCAAAGAACGATCACTTCACACAGAGCAATGCAAAAGCAAAAAGGTTTATTGCTAGCTCGAGCTATGGTCGAGGTCTCATCTGTGGAGTCTTGACAAGGACCCCCACTCTGGCTTTGTTCAGCCTTTTATAGTGGGGGTGTACACAGGTGGGAATGGGATTGGTGAAATCTTGTTGCCAGGGCAGAGAGAGACTATGAGGACCATAAGGATTGGCTGGTTTGTCCGGAAGGGATATGGGGTGTATTGGGATAGGTTTGGCCCCTTAGGGTGGGACCTAGGGACTGGAGTCGTTTGGTAATTGGACAAAGACATTAGTGGGCCTGGGAACTCTTATTTTTCTCTGATTAGCTTCAGGCCCATTTTCCCTGGGAAAAACCAGGCCCAGGCCTGCTAATCTTGTGTGTGTGTGTGTGTGTGTGTGTGTGTGTGTGTGTGTGTGTGTGTGGTACTGGGGATTGAACTCAGGGGCATCCTACCTCTGAGCTACACCCCCAGCCCTATTTTTTATTCTTTAGTTTGAAACAGGGTCTCACTAAGTTGCGAAGTGCCTCACTAGGTAGCTGAGGCTGGCCACAAACCCGGATCCTCTGATCTCAGCCTCCCGAATGCTGGGATTACAAGCGTGTGCCACCACGGCCAGCTTAGGCCTGCTAATCTTTTATCTGACTTTCCAGACTAGCATGGCAGTGCCCTACAGGACTAGGACTATGACTTGGTGCCACTCTTGGTGTCACCTTTGATTTTGGTTTCAGTTAGAGTTCCGGCTCAGGTTAGGGTTTGGGTTCACATTTGGGTTAGGGTTCAGATTTATTATCAAGCTTGGGTTCAGGTTCTTGTTAGGGATTGGGCTTGAGTTTGGGTTCCCGTCCGTGATGGTACTCGGACTCAGGCTTTGGTTAGGGTTAAAGGTATGATTTGGTGTTGATATTGGATTTGCTTTTGGTTTTGGTTTTGGGTTAGAGCTTTGGATTGGACTGGGTTTTGGGCTCACCATCCATCTCCAACTTGTGCTCAGGCTCAGATATTTGCTAGGGTTCTGCATCATATTCGGGATCCTGTTTGGGTTCAGCCATGGCTATTTCTAGGGATAGGGCTGCAGTTAGGGTTTGGGTTCAGAATAAGCCTTGGGTACCGGTTCTGGTTTGCACTGGGACTCGGACTCATGTTTCGATTAGGGTTGGGGCTACATCTTGGTGTCATTTTGGGTTCACTTTCGGTTTTGGTTTCAGGTTAGAGCTCAGGCTCAGGCTCGGTTTCAGGCTCACCACCTGGCTCTGTCTTATGCTTAGGTTCAGGCTTTTGCTCGGGTTCTGCTTCTTGTTTGGGATTCCATTTGGGTTCAGATGTGGCTAATTCTAGGGTTAGGGCTGCAGTTCGGGTTCCAGATTGGGCTGGTATGCTTGCACTTGAGCTTCAGTTAGTGTTAGGGTTATGGCTTGGTTTTCATTTCTGTTTTGCTTTCAGTTTCATTTTCGGGATATAACTCCGGCGCAGTCTCGTTTTTGGGATGGGGATAGGACTTGGTTTGGTTTCAGGTTTGGATTTGGGTTAGGGTTTGGATTAAGTCTCAGGCTTGGGTTCCGGTAAGAGTTTGGGATAAGGTTTGGGTATAGGTTCCGGTTTGGGCTGGTACTCTGACTTGGCCTTTGGTTAGGATTAGGGCTGTGGCTTAGTTTCCATTTCGATCTCCCTTTCAGTTTCATTTTCGTGTTAGAGCTCCTGATCTGCCTTGGTTTCCAGATGGGGCTTTGGTTCAGGTTCAGACTTTGGCCTGGTCTCAGACTGGGGATCAGACTCAACTAGGGCTCCCCAAGATTTCAGTACCGGTTTTGTCTTCACTTTCCAGTTAGGGATTTTGTTAGGTATAGGGCTAGTGCCATGACTTGGTGCCAGTTTAGGTTTTGCCTTCAGTTTTGGTTAAGGTTAGAGCTAGGGTTAGGGCTCCGGTACAGGTTCTGGTTTAGGCTGGTACTCTGACTCAGACTTGGGTTAATTTTAGGGTTAGGGCTTGGTTTCTGTTTAGCTTTCACTTTCAGTTTCATTTTCAGAATAGAGATCCTGCGTGTTTGTTTGTTTGTTTGTTTTTCCCGAGCTTGGTTGGAATTTAGGGCCAAGTCTCAGATTCGGGCTTGGTTTAGGGTTAGGGCTAGGGCTATGGCTTGGTTTCACTTTTGGTTTTGGTTTGGGGTTAGAGTCCTGGCTCTGCCTGTGTTCTGGCTCATGTTCCACCTCTGGCTTGGGCTCAAGCTCGGGCTTTTGCTTCGTTTTTGGGATCCTACTTGGGTTTGAATATAGCTAGTTTCTAGATGGGTCTTTGTTTCAGGTTCCGGCTGTTGCTTGGTGTCAGACTGGGGATCAGACTCAGCTAGCGCTCCCTGAGATTTCAGTACTGGTTTTGGCTTCACTTTCCAGTTAGGGATTTTGTTAGGGTTAGGGCTGGGGCTGTCACTTGGTTTAGGCTGGTACTCTGACTCAGACTTGGGTTAGTTTTAGGGTTAGGGCTTGGTTTCTGTTTAGCTTTCACTTTCAGTTTAATTTTCAGAATAGAGATCCTGCGTGTTTGTTTGTTTGCTTGTTTGTTTTTCCCGAGCTTGGTTGGAATTTAGGGCCAAGTCTCAGATTTGGGCTTGGTTTAGGGTTAGTTTAGGTTTTGCGTTCAGTTTTGGTTAAGGTTAGAGATCCAGCTAGTTAGGTCTAAGGTATGGGTTCTGATTTAGGCTGGTACTCAAACTTGGGCTTGGGTTAGGATTAGGGCTATGGCTTAATTTCCATTTCGATCTCCCTTTCAGTTTCATTTTCATGTTCGAGCTCCTGATCTGGTTGGTACTCAGATTTGGGCTTAGGTTAGGGTAAGGGCTAGGGCTCAGGTACAGGTTCTGGTTTAGGCTGGTACTCAGACTCAGGCTTGGGTTAGCTTTAGGATTAGGGATTGGT
>PVLC010036622.1:0-15696 GCA_004027655.1 Graphiurus murinus
AAAAAAAAAAAAAAAAAAAAAAAAAAAAAAAAAAAAAAAAAAAAAAAAAAAAAAAAAAAAAAAAAAAAAAAAAAAAAAAAAAAAAAAAAAAAAAAAAATCTCTTGATGTAAGAAACAATAGAAATACAACATATCAAAACTTATGAGATGCAACAAAAACAGTTCTAAGAGGGAAATTTATACCAGCGAATGGTTACATTAAAAAAGAATGATCCCAAATAAATAGCATAAAATTATACTTCAAGGAACTAAGGCGGGAAAAGGAACAAAGTCAATCCTAAGTTAGTCAAATTTAGAAAATAATAAAGATCATAACAGAAATAAATCCAGTAGAGAACAAAAAAATGAGTAAAAATCAATAAAAAAAAGAATTGGTTTCTAAAAATAAATGAACAGACCATACTGACAAACTCCTAACTACAGAGAAAGAGATAGAGACGGAAACGGAGACGGAGATGGAGAGAGAGACAGAGAGAGTTCAAATAAATAAAATAAATAAATAAAAATGGAGACCTTAGATAGCTCAGAAATAAAAGGATCACAAGAAATTATTATGAATAACCATGTGACAAAGAAGTTGGATAACCTAGAGAAAATGGGCACGTTATCAGAAAAATATAACCTATGAAGATTGAAACAAGAAAAAAAATAGGAGGTTTAAACAGACCAATAAAAATAAAGATTTCAGTACTTATTCAAATTTTTTCAACAAAGAAAATCCTTGAACCAGATGGCTTCACATCTGAATTCCACTAAACATTCAAAGAATTATTATCAGCAATTAAATTCTCCCAAATACAATACTCGAGAGAATATTTCCACACACATTTTATGATACCAGCATTGCCTTGACACCTAAACCAAATATACTTTAAGAAAAAGAAAACTATAGTTCAGTATCACTGATAAACACTGATGTAGGAATCTTCAATATAATATTAGCAAACCAAATCCAACAACATGTTTGAAAGATTACATATCATTACCAAATGGGATTTATCTCTGATTTAACATATGCTAATCAATCAATGTGATAATACACTAATAGAATGAAAAGTAAAAATGACAAAATTATCTCAATTGATGCAGAAAAAGCATTTATAATAATTTATGTATAAAAAAAGTTCCTCGGCATAATAAAGGCCATTCATGAAAAACTCACAACTAACGTCATAACTAACAAGGAAAAGTGAAAGCTTTTCTAATAAGATCATGTACAAGTAAGGGATGCCCACTGTTGTCACTTCTAGTCAACATATACTAGAAGTACTGTCAAGAGCAATCAGTCAAGAAAAATGAATAAAAGCCATATAAATAGGGAAGGAAGAAATAAAATTATTTTTATTTAAATGTAACTATTTGCTGTCTGTTAAAAATTACAAAAATAGCTATCAGAACCAATAAAGCATTTCAATAAAGATGTAGGATACAAAAATCAGAAGATCTTCTGTATGCAAACAAGCAAATAGATGAAAAAGAAATGTGAGATAGAGTCTCACTAAGTTGCTGAGACTGGCCTTGAACCTGCAATCCTCCTGTCTTAGCCTCCTGAATACTAATATTACAGGTGTGCCCAACTGCTCCTGGTTTATACCTCTTTTTTTGACATCCAACTGTGATTGAACAGATCTCTAAATAATTATACCAATCTTACACCCCACATAATACAGCATTCTTTTAAATAATGGTCCTCAGATGTATTCTATAAACCCCTGAGTCCCTGAGACTCAAATCAAAACTATTTTCATAACAATACTAAGGTACTACTTGATTTTCTTACTATTTTGTGTTTGCACTGATGGTCCAAAATCAATGCTGGGTAAAAGTGCTGGGTAAAAGTGCTGGTGCCTTAGCACCAATCAAACCAGTGGCACCAAATTACATAAGTAGTCAACTTCAATTCTGAGTGACCATGATGAAACTGTAGATGTTATTACTTTCATTAAATTCCAACCCTTACAAAAACATCAATATTCTGTGTAAAGAAATGAGAAATGTTCAAAAGGCACTTCTGATGCATACTAAAACATGATTATTCTGAGGGAAGGGAATAGTGTAATTACTTGAGTCATGGACTGAATGGGTCACTTTTTCATCCCACTAAATTTTTACTGGAAGAAACAACTAAAATTGGTTCTTCAGACATTTCCTTGAAGTGACAGGCTCATTTTAAGGAAGACTATTACTAATAACAAAAGCCAAGTTTTTCTGTGAAAAACTAGATTTTGAAGACATATCTGTCTCTGTATCTTTATATTCTCAATACTCAAAGATTCTCTAATGATATCAGTGGTAATATCAACAAATTTGATTATATTGTATCGTATAATATAGGTCAGCATTTGGAAAATGGATAAAACTTCAAGAACCAGTATTTTCCAAGAGACTAATATGTGATGGCATAAAATACTGTTTGTAAATGGTACATTCAAAATTCAAAAGAGACAAATGAATTTTAATGTGAGTATTAAAATTCAGATATTTGTTTTCATATTCCTCATTGCAACTACTCTATAAGAAATCACCTCTGGTAAAGTTGGTATAGTATCAAAGAAAAAAGATCAGCAATTTTTTGGAAAGCTACTGAAATTACTCTTCCTTTTCAAACCATTTATCTTTCTAAGTCCCACTGTTCTTCATATATTTAATCCAAAACAACACAGTTCAATACGTTGCATGAATAAGCAGATAAGAGAATACAGTTGTCTTATATTAAGCCAGGCATTAGAGATGTGCAAAAATGTAAAATGGTGCCATTTTTCTCATTACATTATTTTAGAAAATATAGCTTTTAAATAAAATATGACAAAATGTAATGGTTTTATTTTTAAATAAATTAGTATCTGTAAAATATACTCTAATTTCTGATGTGGTATTTTTTATCTATTCATTCATCTATCCATTTATCTACCCCACATATGTTAACAAATATAATCCACATAAACAAAGCCCTTTTGTGGTCTTCAGTAACTGTTAAAATTATAAAGGGATTCTGAGACTAAATAGTTGGGGAACAGATGTTCTAAATCAGTGTCACTCTTGGATTCCACAAGAGAGTGTTAGAAAAAGCAATCCATTGAATAAATATGTAGTGACTATTGACAGTGCTAATTCAATAATTTATTTATTCATTTCATAAACATGTATTGGATATATAGCAAGAGGTAACAGTTCTCTGCCCCAATTATTCAGAGTTTGGTGCTAACTGCTGTAATAGTAGCAGCACTAACGAAAACAGTACTAATAAGAATATATGATGTAATCTCCGAGACAGGATGGTAGGAGATGAGAGGTATAATAGAGAAAATGTTGGGTGGGAATTGTAAAAGCCAGGAGACTGACCCTAGAAAATGAGATTTCCTATTTTGGAAAGGGAAGTAGAAGTAGAACAAGGCTCTAAGATCTATTCCTCTAATAGCTGGGTATCTATTTATAAGGCAGGACCAGGGATGCACAATATCTACAGTCTTCTAATAAACTAGAAATGAAGAAGAGAAGGCATGAAACAATTAGAAGGGGGAAGAAATAAGAAGAGCAGTGAGACATGAGGAAATAAGCCCAAGAAAGAAGATGTCATCAGGTGCTACACAGACATCAAAGGAACAAGAAATGTTAGAAGGAAATCCACAAACATAAATAGTAATGCACATAACTTAAAAAAAAAACTCATTACTTATTAGTCACCCACATTCATCAACCATTCCACTGAATGAAGCAAGTATTAAGCCATCCAGTATAAGTTTTTTTAATAGCCACTGAAGAACAGGACATGGACACTGTCTAGTCAGGTTTTAGACACACATTTAACTATATTACACTGTAGCAAATACTAAGAAAGCATCAAGAGAATGCTGTGGGTCCTTCAGAGCTAGATCAATCAATTCAGCCTGCTAAGGAGAAGATGAAAAGCAGGGAAGAAGAGAATTAGATAGAGTTCCTCTGAGAAAGCTGTATTGTCATAAAAATAAGATGGGTTTTTAAATTATATCATTTGCAGGAAAATGAATAGAACTAGAGAATATTATGCAAAAAGAGATCAGCCAGTCTCAGAAAGTTAAGGATCTTGTTTCTCTCATATGTGGCAGCTAGAGAGAATACAGGGAGCAAAAGGGACTTCAAATAAATAAGGAGAGAGTTGTTCCTCACCCTTCAGCCTTGAAGTCTTCCTCAGCACCCTTATTAGCATGGCCTAACAGGAGCCAGCCAGAAGAGCAGACGTGTGCTCTGCAGAGTCCCAGCACCAGCAACACAACCAGAAGGAGTTTTGATCTGAGAGACAGTAACTTAACAACTGACACAGGGATCCTGGAAAGAAACTTTTGTAAATTGCTATATATCACATGGTATGTTGGTCTTACTAGGTTTTAATCCATCCTTTTAACAACATTTTCTAATCTTCTCATCCATACCTTTCTGTCTTTCTTTTCTCTTTCTCTCTGTCTTTTACACACACACACACACACACACACACACACACACACACACACACGTACAAATGCTCCCCTTAATCCCAGATAAAAATTCCCCATTATGAAGGCAAAAAATGTAAATGTCATCAAAATATGGCTGTTATCCAGCCAGAACTAGGTGAATTCAAGCACCAAAAACAGGAAGCAGAGCATTCTCAACAATTTTGGGAAAAAAGTATGTATCAAATAAAATTTAGAGTGTTGCTTTTCAAAACCAGTTGAAATTGTTAAAGGCTAAAAGCTGGAAACAACATTAGACATGGCATTAGTGGAAATTAAAAATCACTAATCTTATCTGGGAATTTATTAAGAGAAGTGTAGTGTCCAAAATAGGGGACAAAAGAGACAATATCCTTGTTTAGCTCTGGAATTCGCATTTTAGAAGGGAGGTTAACAAACTAGAGCTTTGCCAATGGCTCAGAATTAAAGGCAACTGGATGGTAAAGGTAGGAAAAGCTTGTCTTTAGAAATGGCTGAAAGAATTCATCACATTTAACTGGAAAGAGAAAATGGTGGTGAATGAATGGGGTTGACACTAAGGTGTCCTAAAACCAGTAAAGTGAATTAAGAAATATCACAGTATAATGTGTCAGATTATTATCTGGAAATGCAGCTCAAAAGAGTTTTCTAAGCTGGGCGTGGTGGTGCACACTTGTAATCCGAGTACTTGGGAGGCTGAGACTGGAGGATCCAGGTTCCCAGGTAGCCTCAACTACTTAGTGAGGCCCTCCACAACCTAATGAAACCTTGTGTCAAAATAAAGAATAAAAAATGGGGCTGTAGGGGGTGTAGCTCTGAGGTAGAATGCCCCTGGGTTCCATCCCCAGTACTGAAAAAAAAATAGAATTTTCTATGAAAGTGTCACCATAGAGGTTTAGGGACCCCAAGTGTAATTGAGGTGCTGTGAGATGGAGGTGAGATACAAATATAGTTGGAATGCAATCAAACTGAAAATAGGAAAATCATTTAGAATTCCGCATAAAGAAAAACTGTTAAACCTGGTGTGGTGGTGCATGCCTATAAACCCAGCTACCCAGGAAGCTGAGGCAGGAGGATTATAGATTTGAGGGCAGCCTAGGCATAATGGTTTGGATGTGGGGTGTCCCCCAGCCCTCATGAACACGGGGTGGCAATGTTGGAAGTGGAGCTTGATTGTAATCTCAGGAGTGAATAAATGCATTGAAATGGATTTATCTGGGTGGTGGCCTAGCTGGTAGGGGTTGCTGGAGAAGGTAGGTCCCTAGGGTTGCGACCTTGGGGATTATATATGGTTCCTTCTCCCCTTGTTTGCACTCTGTTTCTGGCCTCCAGGATGTGAGAGCAAAGCCTTGCACGCTCCCTCTCTCCACTTCCCACTGCCATGACCTGGGATCTGCAGTCCCTGGCCTCACATGGACTAAACCCAAAAACCCCAAGCAAATAAATATTCCTTTGTCTAAGGTGTCAGGTCTTTAAATTATAGCTGTGAAAATGCTGACTGGGCAACATAGGAAAACCTTGTCAGAGAGAAAGAGACAGAGACAGAGACAGAGAGAGGTTGACTGTGTTGTTCATTGCAGGTAGAGGTAGATATTCAGCATAAACCCTAGAAAAGACACATGAAGAAAAGAATGAATGAGAACATTTCCTACAAAGCAAATGGGAATTATGTAACTTGATCCTTTTGCTTTGATTTCACTCTCATCATACAACCTTTTTATAATTTAGTTTCTATGCAGATTTCCTAGAAACAGAGAATATAATTACAGTATACCAATTTCAGTTCACTTCAAAGTCATAACCTTCATGGGGCTCAGAGTTTTTTATTCTTCTTTGAATTCCAGGAAGTAGATATTTTCCCCATTTTTATGGATAAATGAAATGAAGTTTAGCTAATAAGTTGTAGAACTGTGATTCATTCCAGATATAATTGACTTTATACTTCATTACAATCAAGAGAGCCTAAAGTCACAGAAAACATAGATGTACAAAAAAGCAATAGTCTAGAAGTGAATACTGCAAAGTAGTCAGAAATAATAAAGACTGAGAAAAATGTTCTTATATTTAGTGAAAAACAGACTTTTCAGTAAAAAAGTGTCAGTAGCCAGACTGCACTAAATTAATAAACAATAAAATAATGAAGAAACAGAGGCATCAAACATAGAATACTCTTTCAAGAGATGTAGCTACAAACGAAGGACAGTATCATAAAGAGATCTGTTCACTTCAGCTCTATCAGGAACCCTATGCCACAAATTAAACACTAGGGAATATGTCCCCTCTCCAGGGAGCTTTGGGACAAACCAGTGAAGTTCCCTCAACTAGAGCGGTACTCCAGAGAAAAGATTCTCTATAAATTGTAGCAGAGTTTGAGATGAGCATCTTCTATTAATTTCTTCTCTAGGTGGACATTTTGAATTCAAATAAGCATATTTCTTAGCATGTATTTGTTTTTTTACTTTCAGAAGACATTTTTCATTATGAAAGCTGGTGGGAAAAAATACAATTTACTTTCAGTGTTTTAAAAATCACTTTTCTGGAACATATTACTTAACTGACAACTTAATAACAAGCTCTCAGAAAGATGGGCATATGTTTATATGTGTAATGATAAAATGAATTTTTCTTTGTTTTAGCAAGTAAACTTTTATCGTTTAAGAGCATGGTGTTTATTTCTCTTACTGCTCATAATGTTTTAATGTGAACTTACCTTGTGCTGAGAAATTTTATTTAAGATCTGAGGTTTCAGTCATAGGATCCCTCTCACTAAATTTACAAAAGAGAATCTTTAGTCTAGAATTAAAGTCTGTTTAATTTATCAAAAAATAACAAAAGCCTCTATCATAGTCAGAAAGATTTACAGCAAGGGATGAGAGAACAGTGCATAGTTTAAAGTTCATCTCTTAGTTTTAAAAGCTGCTATAAAAAGTATTACAAGCAGGGCATGGTGATATATGTCTGTGACTTTAGTACTTGGAAGGCTGAGACAGGAGGATCTCAGGTTCCAGGCCAGCCTCAGAAACTTAGCGAGGCCTCTGCAACTTAGTGAGAACCTGTTTCAAAACAAAAAGAATGAAATAGGGCTGGAGGTATTGCTTTGTGTTCAATCTTTAGTACCACAAAAGAAAAAAAAGAAGAAGAAGAAGAAAGGAAGGTGATCTTTTAAATAAGCCATATGATAGGTACGTGTGTGTGTGTGTGTGTGTGTGTGTGTGTGTGTGTGTGTGTGTATTACTGGGGATTGAACCCAGAAGCATTTTGCCTTTGAGCTATACCCCCAGTCCAATTTTATTTCTTATTTGGAAACAGAGTCTCACTAGGTTAATGAGAATTTCGCTACTTGCTAAGACTGTCCTTGAACCTGTGATCCTCCTATATTAGCCTCCCAAATACTGAGATTACAAGCCTGTGCCACCACACCCAGCTTGATAGGCAGTTTCCAAATAACAATGTATTAATATGTTTAAAATTTCTAGCTCTCCGGGGATGGAGGTGCACACTTGTAATCCCAGTACTTGGGAGGCTGAGGCCAGAGGATCCAGGTTCACGGTCAGCCTCAGCTACTTAGTGAGGCCTTCTGCAATTTAGTGAGACCCTGTTTCAAAATAAATAATAAAAAATAGTGCTGGGGATGTAGCTCTACAACTTAGTGAAACCCTGTTTCAAAATAAATAATAAAAAACAGGGCTGGGGATGGAGGTAGAATGCCTCTGGGTTCAATCCCCAATACAGCAAAAAAACAAAAACAAACAAACAAAAATTCCAGCTCTTTTTCTTACTGCACATGGTTGTATATCTGTTTATATTTGGAAATTAGACACAGAAGAAATTCTGGCTAGTAATATGAAGTAGAAATGGGCAGCTACACTTCATTATCTGTTACTAAATTATAATTGGCACAAGGATAGAGTGTGGGCCAGTCTTGCTAAAATCATCTATTTCCTTTCTTCTTTCTTCCTCCTAACTCCCACCTTCATGTATGGAGTATTGAGATAAAGCAAACTATTTTTCTAAATTTTTTTCTTGGTTGAAAGAAAACTCAAACATTTAAATTTGAATTCCTTGTGAGGTTTCTTGTCTTTTTAAAAACATTCCGGCTCTGTTTTTAAAGGATATAGCTCTTTAGAAAAGTAAAGTTTGTTGATCTTTCAAGAATCCCACATTGAGTTATAAAAATTGATTTATGCTCTGTGATAGCATCATAAAGTTATATCACTGAAACACAATATAAATTAACTGTACTGTTAAGACCCCTTGTGCATTCCTACTTTTGATGACTCAGACTATAAATTAGTTCTTGTTTCAACATATTCATAAACAAGGGACTATAAAGGTAAACACACTTGTTAGGAATGTATACCTAGGACTATGGGAAGAAAATGGAACAGGAAAGGAAGGAGGGAGGGAGAGTGGTAAGGAGGAAAAAATGGAGAGAGGGAACCAGAAGTAACAGTTAAATGCCAGAATGCTATTAAAGCAGCAACTTAATTTCTACTCCAAAATTCCAGTCCTACCCTCATCATGTGTATGGCCTTGGGCAACTTAATTATTCTCTGTTTCAGGTAAATTTCCTTATCTGAAAAATGGGTTACATTAATGGGTCTTAGATCACAGAATTACTGCAATGATTAAATAAGATAACACATGTAAAGAGAAAATCTGTTGCATTGTCATATGCAACAAATGTTAGTCATTTTCACTGGTCTCATCATCACTATGCTCTTCAAAGGTTTCATATATAGTCACTCGATACACGTAAAGCCATGATTGTATTTTCGTGTTATGACCCTATGACTTTTTCCCTCCTAGGTTCATCCACACTCTTCTTCTAAAAATTTGTTCTATTTCAATTTGATAATCTGATGTTTCTACTAAAAGTAATCAAAAACTTAGGCTATAAACTATAGACAAAACTATGGAGGTTTCTCAAAAAACTCAAAATAGAACTACCATATGATCCAGCTATACTGCTCCAGTAGATTCCAGCATATACCACTATGGGTACATATACTTGAAGAAAATGTGGTCCACATACAAAAGAGATACGTACAGACCCTTGTTTATTATAGGACTCTTCACAAAATAGCCAAGTCTAGGTTCCTGTCAATAGATGAGTAGATTAAAAAATACAGATGATATATATTATGAAAGAGTTAAAAGCCAAATTCCTTTCCTAAAATCAAAATATTAGTTCTGTGGTTCTCTGACTTTTTGATCAAAAGAAAAAAAAATCAAAATTTGAATTTCAGCTTGGAAAGTAGTTCAGTGGTATAGCACCTGCCTAGTTTGGATTTGGTCCTGAGTTCAATCCACAGCACCACAAAAAAGTAAATAGATAAATTACTTAAATTCCACTGTAGCCATAGTCTTTTAATACGAAAGACAAAGCTGGATGGGGGGAGGAGAGAGAGGCAGGGACAGAGACAGATACAGGCAGGCAGGCATGAGGTTACAATGTAATCCCATGATGAAGAAGGGATAACACTCTTGTGACTCGACAATGAGTGGAAGACTCTCATAAGAGGGGCCAGACCGTGGCATGTCTGTCTGCTCAAGTGCTTCTTCAGTACAATAATGCATTCGAAACCAATAAAAGCATTTTCATGTACCCTAAGTGGTGGGAGGAGGGGAGGAAAGGAGTAGGGCTAGAAGCCTTTCATTGCTGAGCCCTGAGGACAGTGTGTACATACTCCTTGCCTGTTCTTCTAACAGATCACAAACTCAATACTTTTAACTTAACTGCATGTTGGCTAGGTTGGCTCAGAGCAGGCTTATGTAAGCTTTCTCAGCACCTGTGGTCACTGTTTCAGGTGAAGTGAAGGGCTTACCCATACTCATCTTGATTGGCAGGTTTTCTCTGCTTGCGGCTTCCACTAGATGTCTCCGAACTTCCATCACTGCCTCTTTGTGCTTGGTGTGCAGTAAGGCTTCCCACAGGGCTTTGGCAGCAGTGTCACTGCAGGGTGACCACAAAAGAGAGTCAGCAGCCAATTCTACTGGGAAATGTAAAGGCTTGAGAGTAAACAAATTTTCTTAAATATCTTTTCTGAGCAGTAATATAGCCTTTCCTACCAATAGACTTATTCAGATTAGGATTCAATAAAGAATATCTAATTCATTTAATTAGCACAAAATATTGAGAAATTAAGGCAACAATAAAATCAAGACAAAAAGGGAAGAAAAGCTATATTGTAAAAGAGAAGTATGATAAAATGCTGTGATAAAATTTTAAGATTTTTCACTTAAAAGAACTTGAAAGTGCAATTCAGCATTGCTACAGTAATATAAGTGTTATATAAGTCAAAATTAAATATATGTCTAAAATGATTTTATCAGTGATTATAAGCAATATATTAATTTGTGGTAATATATTTGTCTGAGAAATACAAAGCCATCAGCAATGAGAATTCCTATTCAAACATTACTCAATAGACTCCCTAATTAGTAGGCTTCCTATTGAATGAAAAGCAGGATTTGCACTAAATAACCAGGGCCTGAAGTATTCCACTTTGGGCCTTAGGTTGGAAGGATGGCACTTGCGGAAGCCTTTACAATTAACCGTTGATACCAACCCGAAGCTCCGCATTATGCTGGGTCTCATCTGGGCTCCCTTCCCCAATAGCCCTCTGTCTCACCCTACATGCCACGTCCAAATCACAAATAAGTACAGTGTTCTTCCCGGAAGATATCTGCCATGTGGCCAAGTATACACATTTGTAGTAACATTTTCAAAACTGAAGATAAAGAAACAAAGATGACTTCTGTCCCTTTTCTAAGGACTTCCTCCTCTACTTAAAGCCCCACTAACTCTCTAACTGCCCAGTTAGCATTAATTTGAAAATGAATGCATTTTTTCAATTTAGTTATATCTACTAAAAATTAATTTAAAATTAATACCAAATCAGATGCATCTTTCAAGTTTGAATTTGATCTGGAAAAATGAAATTTTGTATTTTAGCTCCAGCTTCTTGGACTGAGCAATTACTGGTTTCTCCAGCTTGTAGATGGCCATTGTAGAAATAGCCTGCCTCTGATCATGCAAGCCAGTCTAATAAATCACCTTTTGTAATTACATATCTTATTGTCTCTGCTCCTCTAGAGAGCCCTGACTAATATGACTCTGCATCTATTATTCTTAACTTTAATTTAAGTGAGCAGGTAAACTACATGTCTCACCCTATATCTGATTGAGATATAGCTAAAAAGTGAGCTTTTAATGGCTTATAGTCTAGAAGATGAGGCAGACATGTAAGCAAAAAACTACCAAAAAAAAAAAAGCTGTTATAAGAGCCATTACTAATGCTTGCATAAATTTCTATGCAAATTTAATCCTGTCTGAGAGGATAGAGACTGAAGAAATGATTTCTACTAGAAATGATGAGCAAGTACAAAGAAACATAAGCCCCCAAAGCAGGCAAGGGAAGAAGCTATAAAATAAGGCTTCATCCAGGTGTGGTGGCACATGCCTGTGAACCCAGTACTTGGGAGGCTGAGACAGGAGAATTGTAGGTTCAAAGCCAGCCTCAGCAACTTAGGGAGGCCCTCAGCAACTTAGTGAGACCTTGTTTCTAAATAAATAAATAAATAAAAAGAGCTGAGTGTGTAGCTCAGAGGTAGAATGCCCCTGAATTCAATCCCCAGTGCCAAAAATAAAAAGGAGGAGGAGGAGAAAGGCTTCAAGGAAAGTATAAAATTTTAGTCACAAGACAAGAGAAGAAGGACATTTCCAATTTCCAACTGTTTTGTTCTACGCTCAGGTGCAAGGGGAGGGATAGTAGAAGGAAGGGCAAAGAGCAGATGGAGACACACTAGGAGGGCCCTCCATTCTTTGCAAAGTCTTGTAAGACTTCAATTTGTATGTGATGGGATGCCAAGGACTTTTAACTGACTTCACACTCTGAGAAAAGCAGCATAGTTAGCAGTTATGAATACCGTTTTGTTTGTTTGTTGCAGTACTGGGGATTGAACCCAGGGGCATTCTACCTCCGAGCTATACCCTCAGCCTTATTTTTTATTCTTTATTTTTGAAACAGGGTGTCACTAAGTTGCAGAGGGCCTCACTAGGTAGCTAAGGCTGGCCGTGAACCCAGATCCTCCGGTCTCAGCCTCCCAAATGCTGGGATTACAAGCATGCGCCACCACACCCAGCTACTATTTCCATTTTCTACTGTGAAAAACTCAACAATAGATAATGTGGAATTCATAATATACACTGAAAACTTGAACTCAAGTAATCTCCCTATATATGACAAATTGATGTAAAGAATTTTTTATTCAAGAATAAAACAAGGCACTTTATTATAGATTACTTAGAGAATGATGGCTATAAGAAGAGTTTTTCTTGCAAAGGTTTTTTTTTTTTTTAAATATACTTTTACTGGTGCATTATAGTCTCACATGATAATGTAAATCATGTTGATAGTGACGTATATGCACACAGCACTTGGTGGGCTTTCCCCCAGCTCCCTCTCCATCCCTGCCTTCCCCATACAGGGTACTGAGATTGACATTGGTGTTATCACATACTTACAAAGGTTTTTAAGCAGTGACTCTGTGCCAGCTACTTGTCCCTCCAATTTAATTACAATAAAATTCTGAAGGCTGCTCATTCACTCACTCATTCATTCATTCATTCATTCATTCATTCATTTTATGGTACTAAGGATTGAACCCAAGGGCATTCTACCCCTGAGCTATAACCCCAGTCCTATTTTACTTTGAAACAATGTCTAAGCTATGAGGCTGGCCGTGAACCTGAGATCCTCCTATCTCAGCCTCACTGGGATTACAGGCATGCACCACTACACCCAGCTAACAATACATTTTAAAAATACAATTGTTAGTTTTATGAGGAGCTCAAATTCTATTAGTAGAATGATTATCAAATAGTTGTATAGCTCTGAGGTCAGAAGTGAACATTAGAAGTAACAGTAAATTAATCATGTTTACAACTTCAGCAAGACTGTATCCAACTCAAAACAGACAAATGAAAAAATGATTTTGTGTGTGTATGTGTGGTATTGGGAATTGAACTCAGGGCCATTTTACTTCTGAGCTATACCCCAACCCTATTTTTTTTTTTTTTTTTTTTTTTTGCGGTACTGGGGATTGAACTCAGAGGCATTCTACCTCCGAGCTACACCCCCAGCCCTATTTTTTATTATTTATTTTGAAACCGAGTCTCACTAAGTTGCGGAGTGCCTCACTAGGTAGCTGAGGCTGGCCGCGAACCCGGATCCTCCGGTCTCAGCCTCCCGAATGCTGGGATTACAAGCATGTGTCACCACGCCCGGCCCCCAACCCTATTTTATTGTTTATTTTAAAACAGGGCTTCACTAAGCTGTTGAGAACCTCACTAAGTTGCTGAGGGTGGCTTCAGATCTGCATTCGTCAAGTCTCAGCCTCCCAAGAACTAGGATTATAGGTGTGTACCACATCTGGCTTTGAAAATTGAGCTGTTTGTTTGTTTTGCACACTGGCAATTGAATCCAAGTTCTCACAAATGCTAGGCGAGTGCTCTACCATTGGTATACAACTCTTAGCCTTTTTAAATTTTTATTTTATTTTTGAGACAGGGTCTCACTAAGTAGCCAGGTTTGCCTCAAACTTAACATCTTCCTGCCTCCGTCTTGCAAGTAGCTAGGATTACAGGCATGTGCCACCACGCCCAGTCCCCATTTTTAGTTTTTGAGAATACCTAAAGACACTTTTTATAATATACCTGAGAGAGCCGGGCGTGGTGGCGCACGCTTGTAATCCCAGCATTCAGGAGGCTGAGACCGGAGGATCCGGGTTCGCGGCCAGCCTCAGCTACCTAGTGAGGCACTCTGCAACTTAGTGAGACTCGGTTTCAAAATAAAGAATAAAAAATAGGGCTGAGGGTATAGCTCGGAGGTAGAATGCCCCTGAGTTCAATCCCCAGTACCGCAAAAAAAAAATAAATAAATAAATAATAATAATAATAATAATAATAATATACCTGAGAAAAACACTACAGCCTCAAACAAAACAAACTGCTATTAGATCCTATTTATACCTAACCTAAACTGTTTGTGCTCCATTATAAACCTACTTCAACTCTTAGTCTTTTAAGTCCAGGAACAGCTGGTCAACATCTTGCGTCATTATTTTTGAGGTGCTGGAGATGGAACCCAGGGCTGCTCCTCCACTGAACTACATCCTCAGCCCTTTTAATTTATTTTGAGACGGGGTCTCACCAAGTTGCTAGGTGGCCTCAAACTTCTGATCCTTCTGCCATAGCCTCCTGAATAGCTAGGATTAAAGTGTGTACCACCATGCCAGGCTGCTCAATATCTTTTAATAAGCAGACCCACCCTAAAACTGCTTCTGTTCCTCCCTCTCTCTCTCTCTCTCTCTCTCTCTCTCTCTCTCTCTCTCTCTCTCTCTGGCTAAATTAAGAATATTTTGAAAGGCAAATAAAGCATAATATTAACATATACTTTGAAACACCATTGCTACATTCTATTTTAAATACATTTCGGAATTTACAGAACATATTTCATTTGATCCTCACCTCATAGGTTAAGCCATTATCACTGACCCAATTGAACGAGCCTCAGAGATGCCAACTGACTGTCTCAAGTGTAATCAGCCTGTAAATAGCAAAACAAGGACTCATACCAAGATAACTGGCTTTTGGGGCCAGTAATTTTTCTACTTGCCATGGTAGAAAGAAAATCACCAGAGGATCAATTATGTGTAACGTTGGTTATTTTTAACTTTCCATGTTGTTTTTCTCTTCTAATCCTTTAACATCCACTCTTCTTCTTTTAAACTCACATGTGGGCCCACATAGGCTAGACTGGAAGAGTGAGGAATGAAGATCTCATAAACTCATGAAGCAAGAAAAGCGCTCTCTCAGGACTCTGCACATTTTGTTTTAAATAATATCATACTATTCCCCTTGCAATCACCATTGCCATGGATAGTCACTTTGTTATACAATGCTAATCATTGGTAATCATCTACTTCTTTTTTTTTTTTTTTTTTTTTTTTTTTTTTTTTTTTTTTTTTTTTTTTTTTTTTTTTTTTTTTTTTTTTTTTTTTTGCGGTACTGGGGATTGAACTCAGGGGCATTCTACCTCCGAGCTATACCCCTAGCCCTATTTTTTTTATTCTTTATTTTGAAACCGAGTCTCACTAAGTTGCGGAGTGCCTCACTAGGTAGCTGAGGCTAGCCGCGAACCCAGATCCTCCGGTCTCAGCCTCCCGAATGCTGGGATTACAA
>PVLC010036623.1:0-15698 GCA_004027655.1 Graphiurus murinus
TGCAAGGAAATGGAGGGAACTGGAAAACATTATGTTAAGTGAGATTAGTCAGTCACTAAAAGTTAAAAATCAAATGCTCTCCCTAATATGTGGAAGCTAGGGAGAAAATGGGACATAAGAGGGACTCCAGGTGAAGGAGAATTCTTAGGTGAACAAAAATTTTGACTTAATGGAAGGTAATGGGAGGAGGGGGGACACCGTAATGAGCATGATGTACTTACAAGATCACATCAAAGTCAATCACTAAACTGACCTGGAGATAGGGGGAGGGTGGGTGGGAATTGGGGAAGGGTTAATGAGAAATATGTGCATGGATGTCTTTACCTGTACTAGCTTGTACCCAACAAAAATGTGTGATTAACCCTGTTGTACCCAAGAAATGTATAAAAATCCATGCTTAAAAATAAATAAATAAATAAATAAATAAATAAATAAATAAATAAATAAATAAATAAATAAAATTAAAAAAAAAAAAAAACAAGAGCCGGGCATGGTGGCGCATTCTTGTAAAAAAAAAAAAAGTCATCTTTCCAGAAGGCTGAATGTGATCCCCCTACCTAAAATGGCAATGACTCTTATGCATTCACTATATCTTTCTCCTGCTTTAATTTTCTTCATAGCACTTATAATCTTCTGACATCAATTGCATTACATAATATTCCTTTCAATTTATTTCATTATCACCTTCCTTCCTGCCTGAACATATCCATAAAAGCAGGAATTCATCTTTATATGTCTCTATCCTCAGCCCTCAGTATCCACAATAGTACTCCACACAGAGCAAAAGCAAAGAAAATATTTTCTGAAAGAATGAATCACTGTATAAATCCTTACATTCCCAGAAGTTGCTAACATGATTACTATTTATAGACAAAGACAGTAAGGTAAAAAGATATGATGTAATCATTTCTGGAAAGGAATGAAAGGATCCAGGAAATGAGGCTCACAGTTGAGGACTTGATGCCTGATAGAGGAAAGAAACAGAAATAAAAGTGTTTTGATATTTTTATTTATTATTATTATTATTATTACTATTTTTTTTTTTTGCAGTACTGGGGATTGAACCCAGGGGCATTCTACCTCCAAACTATACCCCCAGTCCTATTTTTTATTGTTTATTTTGAAATAGGGTCTCACTAAGTTGCGAAAGACCTCACTAAGTAGCTGAGGCTGGCTGCAAACTCGGATCCTCTGGTCTCAGTCTCCCAAGTACTGGGATTGCAAGCGTGCACCACCACACCCGGCTTGATATTTTTATTTTTCAATGTCTATCATTTCACTACTACACCTTTCTTCTGTAAACTTGATTTATTCTATTAGGTTCCAGTCAAAATTAATAAGTATAAACAATGGTTATGATTCACAAAAAACAGAAATGAGGAAAAAAAAAGAGGGACCACCACTTAATTACTGCTTCATTTTTCTGTTTCTAAGTCATATTGTGGACTTTGTTTCTGATCCTCATTAGATCAAACATACATACAACTTAAAAGCATGGAGTAGAGTACTGGAGTTGAAATGTTCAAGGATCCAAGAGTTCACAGCAAGAGAACATTGGGAAGTGTTATGAGGAAAGAGGATTATAATGCCTTTTCCATTTGGTTCATGAATAGATTTTGTATTTTGTTTTAGCATATCTTCAGACTGAATGGATGTGTTGTATAGTAAAAGAGTAAAACTAAAAATCATATTCATTACTTCCATATGGCTCCAACCACATATGCACAATGGTAGATTCATTGAAAAAAATAAAGATAAGTTATTTTCCTAGAAAAGACAATTGTGTTGCTAAAACTTTAATGAGCAAGAGCTCAATTGCAAGCCAGAGCAAAAAATTAAATTAAAATTTAAAAAATCAAACTTAGAACATCATCTCTTTGGTGTCTTTCCAAAACAGCAATTTGATAAAAGAACGACTGCAAGTCTTTTATCTGTAAGCTTAATTTCATTATTTCACTATACTGTACTTAAAATAAAAAACAGATCCACACATTTATTAAAATTGTAATGAATGACTCACTTAGGCTTTGATCGTGTACATCAGTTTTAGTGAGCTCCCCTAAAAGGAGATCAATTAAGCATCCTTTTTTTTTTTTTTAAATAAAACTCTCAGAAAAATCATCTGAATTTCATTTTAATACAATTTAGGGAAAACATAAAAATAAACTCTCCACTAGCCATGCTTTTTTAAAATATGGTCTACAGTTTTATTTCATTCTTAAAATGAAAAATTTAATTTTGTACTTAATAATGACAAGGTTCAAGACATGCTTTCGCCAAATATGCCACGTTGGTATACTAAAAAAACTGCAAAAGCAGGAATGTCACTTTCATCTTCTCTGGCGCTTTTCCTCTAAAGCAGGCCATAAAACCTAGAAAAGATTTCCTGATCTTCCCTGAAACTGGACATAGGACCTCTATGTGAGAGGTGCTTTCCCTATGTGAGAGGAAAGGAGCTTCCTTCACTTCCCTATCTCTGAAAGGTGGCAGAGAAGAATCTGAACAAACAGAACTTGCTAAGTTTCCTCCAGTTTATCACTTTTAGATCACTCTTCTGTGTCCTATCATATTTTCCCATTACTATCCACTCATCCTCAATCCCAGGGTAAAAATACACAGGATTAACCCCATTTCTTCATTTTTTTAAATTTCCTTATAAAGGCTTCCTTCTCATGTAAAAAATAAATGTTTACTTTCTTTAGTTAATCTATCTTATTACAGAAAATTCAGTCATGGACTTAGAATAAGTGAGAAAAAAGGTATTTCTACTCCCTTACAAAGACATTTCCTAATGTTATCTGACACAACACACTGAAATATAAAATTGTCTTTTATGACACAATCAGAAACACTATTAAAATGTTGCATTTCTAGGAAAGTACTTTTCATCAATTGACATGCTTTTCTAGAAAATAGAATCTTACTCCATTTTATGAGGATTTTGATTTATTTGCTGTAGTATACCATTGCTTTTGTGCTCCAAAACACAAAGTAAGAGATTCATATAGTGATGAATTTGTTAAAGTGACTTTCCATGAGCAAAATACATTTATTTTCCAGTATATATAAAAAGCTTTGGTTATGAGTCTGAGCATCTCTTCTATGTACATGGGAAGGAAGTTACTCCATTAGGCCAGATAGGGGGAAGAGTTCTCTATAAATGGAACCCAAAGAAAACAAACAAAAAAAAAGGACAGGTCATCAGAGATCTTACGCAATTTACAGAAGGATGAAATACAACTTTTGAGGTGGTATTTTCTTTGCTACCTGAACATGGAATGATGAAAATTGTGCCGGGCCTGCGTTCTAGTTCTGTCTGGGAAACAAATTTGGGGACTGGGAGAATTCTCCAACTTCTCTTTGCCTTGTTTGTTCATCTGCAAAAAGGAGTGGGTATAGGAGACACTCTTCATGATTTCTCCTAACTCAACACACCTATGGATTTTATAAATTAGACACTTTTAGTAAATGCTTTCTGATTTTATGACAATTTAATACTATCTTCAGGCATTAATATATACACTCCTCCAGCAGAAAGAACTGGTGAAAGAGGTGGATAAAAAGGAAGAAAGTTTTTACTTATTACTATCTAGGTGTATCCAGAAGTTCTACTCACTTGAGTGTTTGCTGCCATATATAGACCTCAATAAATAATAAAACAAAAAACAGGCAGACTGCTGCTCACACACTTGCCATGAACAAAGCCCCAGATAAGTGAAGGATATATAGATTTATGTGAGAAAACAAAGGGAATATACATGACTTAAAAGAGACATAGCAGCCACCAAATAAATTTTGTTTGGATAATTCATCAACTCTGCTGATATTTTATTAGTTAGCAATAGAGAACTTTTTTAACAGATTACTTGGTTTTTATATGCAATTTGGCATGCTCTTCAGATCATTATAAAAAATTAACAGAAATTATATTTTTCTGAAATATTTTCTGGAATGCACACATCATAGTCAAAGAATAAAATCATTGCCTGAAAAAAAAAAGTATACAATACCTATTTGAGGGATTTGAAATCTGTAGGTCAAAAATATGTGTGCTATATTATAATTTCCAAAGACTTTTACAGAAGCTTTTTTATATAACATATGGAAACTAGTTATAGACTTTCATTTTATGAAAATGAGTCAGTGTGTGTGTGTGTGTGTGTGTGTGTGTGTGTGGTACTGGGGATTGAACCCAGGAGCATTTTACCTCCAAGCTACACTCCCAGCCCAAATTTATTTTTATTTTTGAAACAGGGTCTCACTAGGTTGATCAGCATCTCACTACTTGCTGAGGCTGTCCTCAAACCTGCAATCCTCCCGTCTCAGCCTCCAAAGTACTGGGATTATGGCCATGCACTACTATGCCCAGCTTAAATGAGTCACTTATGAAAGCAAGTTCCAAAGTTGAAGTTACTTGGAAATGTTAAGTGGTTTAGAAAAAGTCTGCAGAATAAGTACATAATCATTGTACACATAAGAATGTGCTTTACCCATCTTTGTTTCTGTTTATATATTATTTCTCTACACTTTAAATAAAATATGTTTGTGAAATTAATGACTTGATAATTTCTTGAAAAGGAGAAAGAATAATATTGGTTAATAAACATTTTCATGGGATGCATTTTCTCCCCTCTATGGTTTTGGGGATTGAACCCAGGGGCAATCTACCTCTGAGCTACACCTCTAGCCCTTTCTTGTTTTTATTTTTTGATTTAAAACAGGGTCTCACTAGGTTGCTGAGTATCTCACTATGTTGTTGATTGCTGAGGCTGCTCTCAAACCTCTGATCCTCCTCTCTCAACCTCCCAAGGACTGGTATTACAGGCATTTGCCACCACACTCAGTTTAGGATGCATTTAAAGTAAATATTTACTTCTGAAACTAGGTAAATTCTAAGATAACATGTTATTTACATGAAATATTGAAAAATCCAAGTATATTGTTTGATGTTTTCTGATAAAAAAAAGTCATCATGTGATGAAAAAAGTCACAAGGTGATAAATCCCTAAAAGAAGAAACAGTAGAAAGAAATGTCAAGGTATATCAAAGACCTGGAAGTTAGGCTGGAAACCTTGCAGCTACTTGAAGAGGGCATAGGACCAACACTTCAACATATAGGCACAGGTAAAAACTTTCTCAACAAGACCTCAAAAGCACACAAAACTCAAAGGAAGATCAATATATGGGATGGCATTAAACAGAAGAGCTTCTGTGCAGCAAAGGAAACTATCAAGAACCTCAACAGAGAGCCTACAGAGTGGGAGAAGATTTTTGCCAGTTACTCTACAGATAGGGGTCTAATATCTAGTATATACAAAGGACTCAAGAAAATCACAGGCAAGAAAACAAATAACCCAATCAAAAAATGGGCAAAGGCCGGGCATGGTGGCGCCTGCTTGTAATCCCAGCATTCGGGAGGCTGAAACCGGAGGATCCCGGTTCGCGGCCAGCCTCAGCTACCTAGTGAGGCACTCCGCAACTTAGTGAGACTCAGTTTCAAAATAAAGAATAAAAAATAGGGCTGGGGGTATAGCTCAGAGGTAGAAAGCTCCTGAGTTCAATCCCCAGCACCGCAAAAAAAAAAAAAAAAATGGGCAAAGGATCTAAATAGACACTTCACAAAAGATGAAATACAAATGGCCAATAAATGTATGAGAAAATGTTCAACCTCATTGGCAATCAGAGAGATGCAAATCAAAACTACCCTGAGATTTCACCTAACTCCAATCAGAATGGCAATCATAAAAAACACGAACAACAACAACTGCTGGCAAGGATATGGAGAAGTGGGAACACTAATACAATGTTGGTGGGACTGCAAACTAGTGCAACCACTTTGGAAAACAGTATGGAGGATCCTCAGATGAATGGGAATGAACCTACCATATGATCCAGCAATGCCACTTCTGGGTATCTACCCAAAAGAATGGAAACCAAACTACCAAACCTACGCAAGTGTATCTATGTTTATAGCTGCACAATTCACAATAGCCAAACTATGGAAGCAGCCAAGATGTCCATCTACAGATGAATGGATTACAAAACTATGGGACATGTACACAATGGAATTTTACTCAGCCAATAAAGAAGAACAAAATCATGTTCTTTGCAGGGAAATGGATGCAACTGGAAAATATTATGTTAAGTGAGATCAGCCAGTCACAAAGAGTAAAGAAGCGTATGTTCTCCCTAATATGCGGATGCTAGGGAGAAGATGGGGCATAAGAGGGTCACCAGATGGAAAAGGAGAGACCCTCGATAAACAAAGAAGTTGATTTAACCGAAAGAGATGGAGATAGACGGAAGGCAGCAGGGGGACACCCAAATGTACATCAAGGTTACTCACTAAACTGAACTGAGATGGAGGGAGGGTAAGGGAGCAGGGTGGGAATCTAGGGAAGGGGTCAAATGAGAAATGTGGGCACATATGTCGTTATTAATTTGTACCTAACATAGATGCATGCTTACAACGCACAAATTAAAAAAAAAAAGAAATTTTATCTTTGCACAGAATAAAAGGAAAATGCAGAAACCAGAAGAAAATAATCATAAGGAGAATAAAAATAATGGTAGAAAGCAAAGTGCCTTATGTTAACGCTAAAATTTACCAACAGTGTTCCTGTAAAATATTTGTAAACTGCATTTAGAAGATACTCCTCGGTCATTAGTGGAAATATATCATTCAGTTGGTAACCACAATCAAACTTACATGCAAGATATCAGGCATAAAAAACAAAATTCAAACCAATGAAAACTAAACTTGACTTCAAACTAAAGAAATAAGGGAGTTTACATGTAGCTCAAATGGTATTATACTCTCTAATTCACTCTTGATTCTTTTTTTTTTTTTCCGGTACTGAGTTCCAGGATTGAACGCAGGGGCATTCTACCTCCGAGCTATACCCCTAGACCTATTTTTTATTCTTTATTTTGAAACAGGATCTCACTAAGTTGCGGAGTGCCTCACTAAGCAGCTGAGGCTGGCTGCAAACCCTGATCCTCCGGTCTCAGCCTCCCAAATGCTGGGATTACAAGTGTGCGCCACTAGGCCCCGCTAACTCTTGATCCTTTTATTCAAGACTCCACTGAACCTCGTGAGTTATTCTGAAGCTGAGTGGAAAGGGAAAGGAAAGACTGGGATGTGGAAGCAAATAAAGCCTGTATTCAAATTTTCCCCTTGCTTTTCCAGGTTCTCTTGGCCTCAGCTTTACTAAATGCAAAATTTAAATATTTAAACAAATCTGATTTCTGATTGTGGCACTTAAATGAAATACCATACATAAAATTGCTAATGCCAGTATGTAGTAGTCAATCAGTAAATGTCAACTTCTCTTTTCTCTTGCCAATGATCACACAGGGCATTTCAAAAACATATTATTAATTTTCCTTCTCATAATATATTATTTTAATTGTGTATAAAAGATACCCAATACATATTTAAAAAGTCATCAAAATAATAATTTCCCAAGTTAAAATATTATAACATCTTACAAATGCTTATAGCCATAAAACATTTTGTTAGGTGTTTTTTAAGACATATACTCAAATATTTTTACTTTTCAAGAGATTATTGTTAATTTGTTTATAATATTAGAGTTATCTGTTGGAATAAATTGAATTGTTGTTTTAATTTTAGGCATTTTTTAAACAGAAAACCAATCTGAGATATACAATTAAGAAAACCAAGGTCCAATAAGGAATAGCCAATAGGTATAAAGTAAAAACTAGAATATATATATATATATATATATATATATGTTTTTTGGGGGTTTTTTTTGTTTTTTGTTTTTTTTTTTTTTTGGTGCTAGGGATTAAACTCAGGAGCATAGGAGCATTCTGCCTCCGAGCTACACCCTCAGCCTTTATTTTTCATTTTGAAACAGGGTTTCAGTAAGTAGCTGAGGATGACTTTGAACCTATATCCTTTCAGCCTCCCAAGTACTAGAGTTATAGGCATGGAGCACCACATCCAGCTTCTTGTCACATAATTCTAATATTGCCCTGAGTAATGTCAAGAAGCTGACCCAGAAGAGTAAGATCTCATTAGGAGTAGTGACCAAAGGCAATATTTAAACCTTTCATGTCCATGCTTTTGTGTTTTCTAGAGAGATCCAGTTGTACATGCACCTGGATTTCATGTGCGGTTGGATCACACTAGCTAAATTTTTGAAAAAGAGGTAAAAGATCCATTTGGGGTCACATGTGAAAAACTTTATCAACAAACACATTTGGAAAATGAAAAATGGGCATGCAAATTAATGAATACAGATGAGCTACTTTCAAAGTATAGGTATACTGGCATAGCATAAGATACTGGTACAAAATGTATGGAAGAAGGTGAATTGTTCAGCTTAGTCATCCACTTGCAATTTTCAATGGAAAATTGTACTGACAGTTTCCATTATGCCTATACAAATTTAGACAAATTAAAGAGTCAACTATGTAATTACTGATAACATACATGTGTATTAAGTACAGCAGGAAAATCTCATCGGCCATTTGGAACTTCTCAGATATTTCTAGAATTTCCATCAGGGAAAGACAACATTACAAGAATAATATACCCTATTATGAAACCGATTTGAGACATGGCACTGGCTTATTTAACCATCTCACTGATTGGGGACCAGAGATGGGTGACGATAGGGAGAAATGTTATAAATGAAACATTAATGCAAATCACTCTACTGAGAATGAATACTACATCTAGCTCCAGACCCTGCATCTTGTTAGTATCTCTTCATTAATTGCCAAAGAATAATCATTACACTTGACAAATGTGTCCAAGTTAAAAAAAAAGAAAGATACTGCTTAGAATTACACAGCATTTAAATTCTATAATTATTTTATATTCTTTCAGAGTATATTCTGCAATGTGCATATCATATTTTGTTCTGACAATACAAACATTTTGTTATTCTTAAAATCTAGCATGATAATACAAATCTTCGGAAAATCATATAATGGGTCTCATCTTCTAATGGACTTTGACATTTCGAAAATCTCATAGAAAATCCCATAAGATAGAAAATCACCAGCTTCCTTTTATAATACAATCTTGTACTTCAAATATATTTTCTTGCAAATATATACACATTTTCTTTACTCCATTGAAAATAGCAAAACATTAGATCTTTATAGAATATTTTTACATAAGTATGTAAACAATCCTATTTTTGCATTTATTTGGTGGATTTTCAGTTTGTTTATATTCATAAAATTTAAACATTTTCATACCAATTTATATACGTATACCCCATTTATATTGGGTTATGAGATATTATATATGGTTCTACCATGGCCTATTTAACTAAGCTTAATATGGCATAAGTATCAGTGCTAATCTATTTGTGAGAAATGCTCAGATATTTCTGAAAAATGAAGTTTCCAGAAGTGTAATTACTGTGTTAGCAGGCATAGCCACTGAAAAAATTCATAACTATAGTTCAGTTGCTCCTCAAAGGAGTGGTAATAATTTACACTCCACCCAAATATGTAGAAGAGCATAAGAGTGGTAGAATTATAGAAATGTGGCTATATCTCTTCCAATACTGAATTTGATGGTCTCTTTAATTTTCTCAAACAGTAAGGTTAAGATATAATATTTAATTTTAACATATATTTCTTTACTTTCTGAGATGAAGCTTAAGTATTATGGGCTATTTGAATTCCTCTTTTAAAGAGCTGCTTATTTGTTTTGTTTAACTTTTACTATTAATATTATCTCTTAATATCTTTTTTTTTTTTTTTTTGTGGTACTAGGGATTGAACTCAGGGGCATTCTACCTCCGAGCTATACCCCCAGCCCTATTTTTTATTCTTTATTTTGAAACAGGGTCTCACTAAGTTGCGGAGTGCCTCACTAGGTAGCTGAGGCTGGCCGCGAACCCGGATCCTCCAGTCTCAGCCTCCCAAATGCTGAGATTACAAGCGTGAGCCACCACGCCCGGCTATCTCTTAATATCTTAAAGTTAATTATAGTTACTAACATTTATTGAGCTCCTACCAGTAGGCCAGACTCTCTTAGCTTTTATGTATATAATAGGTATAAAGGCTCCCAAGGGGAGTTAGAATCAGATGAAGACAGGTGTGGTATGATAAATAACTACAATAAAGCATATTGAATGTAAAAACAAAAAGCCAGCGAAGGCTCTACAAGAGAGTAAGGCAGGGGTGAGCAGGAAGAAGGTATCAGGAATGACTCTACAGAGAAGACTTCACAGGTGGGTCAGAGTGATGGGTGAAATTTCACTCACAGAGATTGGACAGAAAGCATTAGGTGCATAACGAATTGCATTAAAAGGACCCCAAGACATGCAAATGCAAATACTATGCATAATATCAGTAGTGATTTGCTTAGGCCACTTAGCTTCTTGTTGGTAGAAAATGGTAAGAAATGAGACTGGGCAGATAAGGAAACCAATTTATAAAAGTATACTTATCAGCCATTCTCTTTTTTTTAATTTGTGCTTTGTTCCCTAGCCTAAAGAGAAATACTAATTTTGTATTTTCAAAAGATCCTTGTAATAGAAAAGAATGGCTTTGGGTGGGGTGAAGGGGATGAACAATGCCTGGGATTAGTACAGTGATAAAGGAACTATAATAACAACCCTGATGGGCAACTACAATAGTCTCAAGTACCACAGTATCAATCAAGCAAACTTGGTCACTGAAAGCCTATGATTAGTCCCGACTCATCTCTGTGACAGCATTTATTGCATTGTATTGAAATCAAGCCTATATCTACCAGCCTACTCCACCATGATTTAACTCTTCCCCCTTTCACTTCTTATACCAGTAGTTGACCAAAACATGACTTTTCACCAAAAAAAAAAATTAAAATTAAAATTAAAAAAAAAAACAACAAAGCTGTCATGTTTCCTCAGCTTTCCTTGAGTTAGCATTTTATGACAAAATAAACTCAACAGTTGTTAATCTGGTGCTTTTTCTACCCAGCCTCTGTAACCTTCTAATGGCTTACAACAAACTGTTTTCCTTTGATGTGAAAGAATCCAATGATTAGTGTAATTTGAAGTGATGGTGACTTAAGAGTGTAAAACAATCCATTTACTGTAATTTTTTTAAAGGATCCATATGTTTCTCACTCATCATAGGCATACTGCTGTACTTGTATTTTTCAAAAACTAAAGCTCATTTTTTTGACTGAGAATATATCATTAATAATATCACTCAGGGCTTATGTGTGCATCTACTATAGATCTCCTTATATTGTGGTTAACAGTGACGTTAATTCATATTTCTAATATCTGACTTTTATTAGACTTGCATTGAGGTTTTATCACTTTATCTGTGCTGCCAAACTTTTAGTTTTCCAGTGTGGACACCACCTAAAAGCTAACATCTCAACATCTTACCTCCTCATGTGTGATGTCTTCTTCTCTCTCTCTCTACTCTTTTTTTGTTGTTGTTTGTTTGTTTTTGTTTTCATTTTTATTTTTGGTGGTACTGGGGATTGAACTCAGGGATGTTCTATATTCAAACTACACTCCTAGGCAAATTTTATTTTTTATTTTGAAACAGGGTCTTCCTAAGTGACTGAGAGCCTCCCTAAGTTTCTAAGGCTGGCTTTTTCCAACCTGCAATCCTCTTACATCAGCCTTCCAAGTACTGAGATTATAGGCCTGCACCAACACACCCAGTATTTAATGGCTTCTTATTGAGGAGTTTCAAAATTATGAATGGGCAAACAATATGGGGGTCAAAAATTAGGCTAAACTCTAGTTTGTGTATCTGGATTTGCTAGGAAACCAAGAACATGATAGAGTATCCAGAAATAAGTGTTTGTGTTTTTAGCTTTGATAGTATTGTATTTGTTTATTTTGTTTTTGTGGTACTGGGGGTTGAGCTCTGGGGCAATCTACCTCCAAGCTACACCCCCAGACCTATTTTTGTTCTTTATTTTGAAACAGGGACTCCCTAGGTTGCAGAGGGCCTCGCTAAGTAGCTGAGGCTGGCTATGAACCTGCAATCCTCCTATCTAAGCTTCCTAAGTACTGGGATTACAAGCATGTGCCACCAGGCCCAGCTAGTTTTTGTTTCTTTTGTTTTTAGCTCAAAATGATTTTCCTCCCTCTCATTTCATCCTTCTCCAGGAAGAATTTATACCAGGGCTAAAGTTCCCTTCACCCATAGCTATAATTCCTAGAAGAAGAATGACAAAGGGTATACAGTGGTTGAGGTGTGAGAGACATCACTCAAATATGTTGCACTAAGCAGCTGCGCAGGAACATGGCACCTCCTGCAGGTGGATGAGGATGGCCAAGTGAAGGGGGAAGTGCAAGGTGAGTCTGGGATACAGGCAGAAGCTGTAACTTGAGCCACACCATGCTCAAGGAAACCTGAAACAAATGGGGCAATTCACTGTGTAAAGAGGGCAAGGGCAGCTGGCTCAGAGCAAACAGAAGCAGGTGGACAGAGAGCCTACCTGGAGTCTTTCCCAGGGATACTAATGAGCAGCCAGCACAAGTTAAGGAAGTGGAGATATAATCCATAAGCTAAGTGCTCTGTAATAGTTGGTGCTACATTTTATGCAAATACATCTGTTAATTATAACTTCAGACACTTGAAATATTTTTTTTCTTTTTTTTTTCTTTTTTTTTCTTTAGCAGGGGATAGTTTTTTGGGAGTGTGTGTAGAAGGTTTTTGTTTTAGGCTATTTCCAACTCAGGACCTGGGAGATTTGCATAGTAAAGGTTTTCAAAAGAGTATTATTATTTATATAACTATAAAACTGAAAATATATATTTTGAATGCCATTTAGTCAAGGTTCCTGATCATAAAAAGTGAAACTTTAAGCAATTTAGGACTAGCAGTTGTTTAGCTAAGCTAATATAAAGTATCTTTGGGTGAGAAATTCACCAACCACCTCTGTTGGTCTGTTTGCAGATTTTATAATAGAGTTACAAATGAATGCATTTTTCTCTTTCCTTAGGCCTAAACCAGCACACTCTTGTTCAAATCCACTGTTTGGTCCTCTGTGGACCAGACTACCACTGCAAGCATTCCTTACTTAGTCCAAATTCTTTTTTTTTACTTCTCAGTTCATATTTTTTCTGTCCTACTTTTCCTGCTTACCAATGCAGTGCTCTCAAGAAGTTTTCCTTTACACAGTTCAGGGCTGCCTACCTACAGACATTAGTAAGAGTCATTCTTTAAACTGCCAGCTAACAACCAATCACTAAGAATTTCATGAAGGTATGGTCTATGCAATTTCCAAGGTATAATGGAAAATTATCAAGTCAAAAGCAGGAGGGAAAGTGAGGGAGCCACTGGATGTATAACAACGTTGTAGCTGGGATGAATGTTTCTGGATAATTGTTATATGTTTTGGAAAGTAGCCTTTGGGAGGGCAATTGCCAGTTGAGTTGAGAGTAGGTGAAATAAATAGACCACGGGCTATCAGAGGAAGGAGGCTGGGTGTCAGACCAATTTCACAGAAGGGAGATCTGAATAAAACATGTTTAGCTCAGTGGCTTTTTCTCATAAGCAGATGAAGATAATTCAAGGGATACTAACTTCATGGATTTCATTTTCATGGAGGAAATAACAAGAAAAAATTACTTTATGTGAACAGAAAAGAGATTTTCCATTAAATTTAAGAAAGAAATTCTGCCCAGGAAGTTATTAGACAGTTAAGTGGGATTCTGCAAAAGAGAGAAAAACAATATGAAATTGCATTAGTTAATACAGATACCTTTGAAACAGTAGAATTCCAATAGGTAAAAGCATATAAAGATAAAGGTCAGTTGCTTTTTTATTAAAAAAGAAGAGACTATTAATTATAGTCATAGCCTCAGAAGTCATGCAGCCTTGGTTCAAATACCAGATCTCCACTTTCCTGGTGTATGAACATAGGAAATAAAAAAAAAAAAAATACCTCTGGGCATCAGCTTACTCATGAATAAAATGGGTAAAACAGCGCCTACCTCACAGGGCCTTATAGGATTGTGCAGTGGATTAAATAAACTAATATGTGTAAAGAGTTCAGCATAGTGCCTGTGACAGCATGTAAGCTTTTGCCATTATTGTTGATATAGTATCATTAGTAGGAAAAGTTTCAACAATACAATGCCAGAAACTAGAGGTAGAAATAAAGGATGATTATATCTTATGCATTGTAGACAACTACGTTTGTAGATAATTATGTTTTTATTCTTATCTTTTCCTTCCCCCTCTTCCCCTCTTCAGCTCAAGGCCAGGTTTAAAAGTCAAGAAATATATGTTCTTACTCCTCTCCTCCTATAACCAGATGTTTGACTTTTCTTACTTTAAATCACTAGTTCTCAATATTCTAATTTCAAATTCTCTATATCCTCGTTCTTGCTCTGGCTCTCCCTCTCTCTCTCTTGTTCTTGTTCATATTCATTCTCTCTCTCTTTCTCTCTCTCTCTCCCTCCCTCCCTCCATCCCTCCCTTTCTGTTTACCCTTTCTCTATTCTCAAGCTTCCTAGCTTCCTAGAGGCCTCAGCATCCTTCCACCCTCCATTCTCTGTGGGTAGAGAACATATGGGGCTCCAAAACAAATCCTTGTTGCCTATGTTAAGTTTGTGTCAGAAAAATAAGGATTGTGTCCAGGATGAATGATGTCTTCAGTCTAAGAAAGTGAGGCATCCCTCATTCTCTTTTATTTCCAGTGACCTCTGGGAAAATGCAGAGCTCCTCCCTAGCAATTACAGAGGATGACGATTCCCAGATGAAGAATTATCATAATTCCTGAAACTCTACTTACGCCTGTACTTTAGTGAAGAAAATCAATATTGAGAGCAGTGAAATACACAATGAGTGATGTTCAAAAGGGAAAAAAAATTAAATAATATTGAAGCCAAAAATATAAACCATGACCAAAGAAAGGCATATTATTTTAACCCTACCATTTAATAAAAAAGTTGACAATCATAAAGGAAAAGAAAATCCAATGATCTATGTGTTAAAGTAAAACATAGGTAATGATATGTATATTCTGAAACTTAGAAGTTACTCAGGTAGGCATTAAAAACAAAAATTCTTACAAGCTCCCTAACTATTCTGATCAAAGAGGTTTCAAGGATATTATTTTTTACAAAAGGGTTATTTTAAAACACTCCTGTGTCAGTCTTGGCTTATTTTAAACTCACAGGGAGTTTAGTAAATAAATTTAATTCACCAATACAAATTCTAATGTACAAACAAATATAAAGATTTCAATATTAATATTAGTTAAACTTTTTTCATATGTTTTTGGTTGCTATTTTCACACAACTCTCAAAAACAGTTGGGATTGTTTTAATCAATAATATGAAAATACAGAAGCCAGGCATGCTGTGATTATTCCTATAATCCTAGCTGCTTGGGAGGCTGAGGCAGAAGGATAAAAAGTTGAAGGGTAGCCCGAGCAACTCAGCAAGGTTCTGCCTCAAAAAAAATGTTTTTTAAATAAACATGGTTGGGGATGTAGCTCAATAATATCCCTCCTGCCTAACATACATAAAGTCCTTGGATTGATCCCCAGTACCACAAATTAGAAGAAGAATAGGAAGAGGAGGATAAATAATTTCTAACACCATGTCTGATCACAAGAAAGCATTCTTTACAATAAGGACAGAACTTTTAGTTTAGTTAGGCCTACGGTCTTGTCTTTTCTTTCTTTCTTTCTTTTTTTTTTTTTTTTTGCGGTACTGGGGATTGAACTCAGGATTGAA